>JAMYHI010000391.1:0-17803 GCA_025531525.1 Pichia sp. P7020A | reverse complement strand
GACGACTCTATAGATGTCTTATTGTAGCATACAAATCATAGCCGTCTCTCCCCCCTTAAATCTGTTAACACATAACAAGTATAGATCGAGTATATAGCTAGCTAGAGCGGAACAATTTCCAGTTTCCGGCTATCTAGAATTCTCCGGTATAGTAATATTGAATTTGCGAGCTCAAAAGCTAGATAGCAATTACTCATTTTAATTCTTGTAACGCTAGAAAATTGATATGACGCGCGTAAGCGACGTTTGTGCGTCGCCAATTAATGAACTAGCTAGCGCGCGTTAATACACGTTATTTTTATAGTCCATGCCCAAAATTAGTACTAAAATATAGATCCGCTGCAGATTAACGATTTGTATAAATCCGAGAACGCGACGCGACCCATTGCATGCCGGTAAATTTTGCATTCTTAACAAGCCCCTGTAAAACTAGAATTACGCGTTCAAACTTCTGGAAGAGGTTATCGTTAAAGTGCAACAACTGGCCTCTCGATAATTGGACATGAATGCAAAACAATTGGTTGGAAAACGAGGTATTAAGTACTATAACAAGCGTAAATAATTAATTAAGTAAACAACCGGGCTGCGTGCCGTGAAACCAACGGCGAAGCCATAGAATTAAAGTGTAGTAAAGTGATTCATTTAAAGAAGGTCACTTTGGACGAACGATATGAAAGATGCTGAAATCTGCAACTTTATGAATTGATGATGTGATGATGTGATATGAGCGCTGAATTTAGCACTTTTAGTAAATATATGATGGGGGTAGGTATGTAAATATACTCTATAAGCTTAGCATGCTTATAAGAGGATGGAGAGGAGAAGGGTACCAACTGCTAAGAATGAACCTGCATAGTTAGCTGGAGCTGCACCAGAGTAGATGGATTCGATGGAAGATTCTGGAGCTGCACCACCTGGGTAAGTGGTGGAGACGGTGGTTGGAGCTGGTTGTTCTGGGGATGCTGGGGATGCTGGTTGTTCTGGAGAAGCTGGTGCAGCTGGGGATGCTGGTTGTTCTGGAGAAGCTGGCGCACCTGGGGTAGTTGGTGCTGCTGGTGCTGGAGTTGGGGTGACGGTGTTGTAGTAAGAACATTCAGTGGTGACGTAGGTGGTTAAGTAGGTGACGGTGGTGTCTGGGTAGGTAACACAAGAGGTACCAGTAACAGTCTCAGTGTTAGTGACGGTAACATCAGCTTCAGCAGAAGTAGTGGTCAATGGACAGTAGGTAGTGTAAACGGTGGTACCTTCAGTAACAACGGTACAACCAGTGGTGATGGTCTCCTCGGAACACTTGTTTTCGGAACAAGAAGTAATAGTGATGACGGTGGTAGAAGTTGCGGTTTCGGTAGATGGTTCAACTGGAGTTAAAGTGTGACACTTGTCTTCGGAACAAGAGGTGATGGTGACAGAGGTGGTGGAAGTTTCGGTATCAGTGTTGGTTGATTGACTTTCTGGAGTGGTGGTTGGAGTGGTGGTGGTAGTTGGAGTGGTGGTTGGGGTAGTGGTAGATTCACCATTTGGATTAGAAGAGGTTGCAGTGACAGTAATGGTGAAGTCTTGGTCAGCTCTCTTTTCAATGAGTTGTGGAAGACCACCTAAGCTGACGACAAATGTAGCAACGTAAGAAGATTGTTCACCAGAGAGAGGACCGTTAAGGGAGATTTCAGCAGCAGTGTCTTCAGAGGAGAAGTCAATGTCTGCAGAGATGTCAATGGAACCTGCGGTAGAGTCGGAGGTGACAGAGAATGGAGTACCGGATGGGGAGTAGACACCAGAGATTGCTTCTGGGGAGAAGGTGAATCCGTTACCTGCGTCACCTTCGATGGAGAAGGAGGAGAAACCAGAGTTTGGCAAGTTCAAGTCAATGTAAATTTGACCATCGTAGAAGTAACCAGAACCGGATGGAACGTAAGAAACGTTGGAGTAGGTTGCTGCGGATGCAGAACCGAGAACAGCTAATGCTTGTGCAAGTTGAGTGAGCTTCATTGTGAGTATAGCGAGTGTAAGCGGGTTGGTAATTAAGAGAAGGACAAAAAAGCTAAAGCAACCCCCACAGAGTTAACAACAATTGTCAAACATGTAAAAAACAGGAGGGTCCTACCGTCCTTTTATAGACAAAAGGATGGCAATGTCAATCGTGCAAATTGGACACAATCAAGTGATGTGTGTACATGGTCCGCCACCTTCAGACTTGCATAATTATTCTTTTATAAAGCATGCTGTTAAATTTATCGCACAACGCGATCTATTTTGGTCCCCAGCAAATTTAGTTTAGCGCGTGTGGCTGGTTTGAGCTAAGAAATCATGCACGATATTAAATTCTTCCCCGCTAAACCCGGCCACACAATGGCGCGCTAGTCGCGCTGCCAAGCGCAATATATGGCCCGGTGTCCGGATTCGGATTCGGATTTGAGTTTGTTTGCTCTTTGCTAGCTCCAATTCTCAATTCATGCGCGTGTGGCCGGCTCTTCCGGGAGGCGGGTGGTGCTCGGTACGAAAGAGACCGTCGGTAGTTTGCCACAATTGATTCTCTAATTAGCTAGGGCCATAGTTGGGCACTAGATATTTAATTTGTGGATGCGCTGCTGCGATACAATAATCAGAGACCGACGGTAGTTTGCCACAGCAGAATCTTCAATGGGCCATAGTTGGGGCAAGCTAGTTCTATACGTGTGGATGCGCTGCTGCGATACAATTGGCACAAGCTAGCACATCAAATTTGTGCGTGAGCTATAATTGTCACTAGAGTGACAGCGGGAGATCTTACACACAATTTGCGGGCACATGCATGTGTATACGCGTGCATGCAATTTACGTAAGCAGCTGTATATATACGTGGGCACTCCGAGAAGCTTTAAATAGCTCTAGCTAGCTCTAGATATAGCAGGCAGTGGCCATATATACGCGCGTTGCAACGTTAATATGTTGATCGAGCCCGGTAAGGAAATCTTATACCACTCCTCGAGATTATAAGCTGCTAGCTCGGCTCGATATGCTACATATAGCTAGACGTGAACTTATATAAGTCCGATGTGGTCCCACTAGCTGCTATAGTTAAAGCTATAACGTTGGCAAAATGTATATACAAATCTAGCTCTTAAGCAGCTTAAATTAATGGCTCTAGAGCTATATTATAGACGAATTCAACTAGCTTCGAAGATTATAATTTATCAATATTTACTGTAATTTGTCCTCAATGAAGGTATGCATGTACTAACTTCTCCGGAAAAATTGTTAGCTTGTCCGTGCTGCCAATTATAGACTCTTTTCTCTAGCTTAAGGAAAGCAGCTAGCTGTGTAATGTACAAATATTGTGTGTGGAAGAGGTATCACGATATTACTGTACGCGTATATAGTACTGAGAGTCTGTGAAAAAAGTTACGGATTCACCAATTGATGAACTACTGCAGCATGTAGTAAGGAGACGGCCAGCTCAACCCAAACCAACCCTGGGCATAGATAGAGCTTTATCTAGCTTATAGTATGGCTAGCTGTTGACGGGAACGATATGCCAATTTCCTTTCGCCTTAAATCATGATGATTCCAGCTAATCATACCCGTGCATAGCTTGATTCGTAAAGTATAGTGAAACTTGTTGGGCGCGGCACAGAAAATTGTAGCGGGTCGTGCAGGTCGTGGAGCTGCTATAGCAGGGCTGGTACTGCTCAACTGCAGCATGGCACATGTACATGTACATGTTTGAATAAATTGTTTTGGTTTAACCGCATACACATGGTACTGGTCGAAGCTTCAAGAATCCACGTCATATATGCACTTTGAACATATATAAATATATGGAGCCTATAAAAATTGGTCCCGATGTTATATTATATCTTCTATAGACGTCACATGTGGTGCCTTGCATGTGTATACAAAATTAGTTACATAAATTAGAGCTCTGGACTGCGGTCGCCTGTATGGATGATCAACTATGAGCAATTTGAAGCAATTCGTGAAAGCTTGCACAATACATGTAAGACAATGACTGCATGCATGTGGCACATGTGGCGCCCTACGATCTTAAATATAACAAAAAGCTCGGTGATCGTTTTAAGTTCGGGCTCGGAGTTCGAATTTCGGAGTTCGGCATGCATACACGTATACATATACGCGCCTATCTAGTTACTATTAATATGACAACCCGCAATGTGTATTGAAATGCGTTGTTGACAAATAATTTCTCCTATATCCCATGTAGCGTCATGTGCATGCGGTACAGTCACCATATGTTGAATGCAATGTGGTAAAATTGAAAAAATACACGAATTTGATCAAATTTGTGTCGTTCCAGTACATTCGATGTCTGATGGCCATAAATTTACATTGTTTGTTAGCTTTCCTGTCGTCCGCATCAAAAAACAGGGCTAAATGTCTACACGATATTGACTTCCCGTGTATGGATATTTTTACTGTATTTGGCATGAGCATTTTAATCAATCCTAAAGTAGTTGAGTATAACGTAAGCAAGTGCATGCCACTTCACCAGTCTCCGTATCTAGTAAATCTAGTTGGTAAACTGATGGCATCGGCACGTCTGTTGCCACCGCCCATGTCATTTTTCTTGCGTCCAAAGCGGATATTCTTCATACTAATTCCAGACGTTAACGACTGTCTGCCTGCATTCTTCTCAACATACTTCAAGTAATATGAAGCACCTACCAAACTCACCAAGATGATGGTAAAAATGACACCAATGATACCTCCAAACCAGCCGTACGACTCCTGGTCATTTCCAGGCACCTTCACGTTCATACCAAACAACCCGGTGATTAAGTTCATGGGAACTAAAATCGTACCAAGTAGAGTCACTTTAGAAAGCATGTCCGTCACTTGGATGTTGGAGTAGAAAGACTCAACTTGAAGTTGCGCAAGATAGTTAGAGTGGGAACGACTGAAAATCTTCTCATAAGATAGTAACGATTGAAACATAGTGATAATATGATCCTGAATATCACCAAGATACAATGCAATGTCCGCACTAGGTTTAGCTTGTGCTATTTGTTGCTTGCTGTTACTCCGACTGTCAAAATTTTCATCGTGATGTGCCCCTGGGTGACGTAAACTGTATTTATCATCGACATCTTCGTTCTTTGCTGTCTTTTGACGATGTGCCTCAGCAGCCTCCTCGTGACATCGTTTTGCAAACATCTTGATAACATCGGCCTTACCTTGTAGAAGACGCATCAACGTCATAACTTTCCTTCTCGATTCTCCAATCTTCAACAACATGCTTCCAAAATCGTTATCCTGAGAGAGAAAAACAGAATCTTCAATGGAATCTGCTTCGTATTCGATAGACTGAATGATAGGCGCAAATCCATCTGTAATGTCATCAATCATCGCATAACACAACCAGTCTGCACTGACATTCACATAGTCTCTCAATTGTCTAACTCTTCTTCTCACATTGGCCGGATTGACGATAGGTGAAAAATGGAAAGTCAAAATACCGCTATTGAAAACAACAATATAGACATTGATAGGTTCAAGGAAATCTTCACTCTCAGAATCTGTCTCAAAAGTGTGGAAAGACACAAAGTAGTAACTCTTGAACAATTCAACCTTTTCACGGGTTTCTTGCATACGAATATCTTCAGCCGTCAATGGATGAATACTGAACGCTTTCGCGAGCATCTTCATCTCACTGTCTGTTGGACATGTGCAATCAAGCCACCAAATTGAGTCCTTTGGTTCAAATAGAGTCTTGAATGCTTGTCCGGGGACAACGAGAGAGGGAATGTCAGCAGCGTGGATCGTCTCCTCCATCTCACTGGAAAAGAAACTAAACCGAGTTGGTAATTCGTCTTCTTCCTCTTCATCTTCTTCATACTCGTGAATGTTTCCCTGTGGGTGGAAGGTAACATTCTCGGGCTCATCCTCATCTTTCTCCTTCTCGTTACCTCCATGGTAGTAGTTCAAGTTCCCGTTTCCCTCATTGAGCATACTCACGTCGACATCATAATCTGCACTTGTACTGGCTGTACTTGCGCCGTTATTCACGTTGATATTGACGTTGGGAAACTGAGACTTTTCACTCTCCTCCTCGGAGCTGAAAATGTGACCTTGGTTTTTCGGAATGTACTTTAACGCGGCGGAACTAACCTTCTCTGCACTGGTAGTCATGGAAGTTGCACCCATCTTCAAATTCTTCTCACGCTCCGAAATACGTTGATTCTCCTCACGCTGTTCCACAATGAATTCCTCAATCTCGTCAAAATCAATACCTCTGATTCTCACATGTTCTGGTAACATAGGAAAACAGACATCCTCCTCTGTCTCTTGAGACTCTCTAGAGGCATGCGAGTCCATGTCACTATCTATATCGTTGCTCAATCTCCTTCTTGAGCGGCCAGATTTAGTGGATGATGCCCTAGAGATAACCTTGGCAATGGGGTTCTCCATATATTGCACTTGGCGGCGTGAATTGGAGTTCAACATTGGAGTGGAGCCAGCAGACCTCATACTCAAGGCGTCAGAATGCATGCTGGCGTCATCCCTGGCATGTGAGTGGGCCTGATGATGGCGGTCAGTGGCATCATTGGTGCTGGAATTCGGATTTGAGGATGATATAAGAATGCCACCTGCAGTAACGGAGTCTTCCTTAGGACGGATGAGTGACTTCACTTGCTCACTAAATGATTTGGAACGACTTTTTTGGAGGTTACTACCTGTGCGTGGTTTGGTGTGATGTTGATGAGGTTTCGAATTGCCATGTAAATGCTGGTGTTGTTGCTGGTACTGATGTTGATGTTGATGCTGATGCTGATGTTGATGCGAGTGGTTTTCAGAGACTGGTGGAGTAAAATGTGGACCCTTCTCTTGTTCGGCACCCATTTCTCCAGGAGCGTAAGAATCGTTGTAGCACATGTTCAAAGGTGTTGGAGTGTTTATATTCGATGCAAAGCTGAGATCTTGAGCATTTCCGCTTCTATATCTATCGTTGAACTTAACTGCATACTCATCGTAATCATCACCGTCGTCACCTGCAACCATCTTGTTAAGCAAATCTCTCGAGGCAAGATTTTGATTGATATTCACACTTGATGGCTTTTCAGACATAGGTTGAAGAGGTCTGAAAGAGCCAATCGATGAGTGTGAATTGGTACGCTTCGTCTTGCGGCCTGGCTTAGGAATTTGAAGATGTGGTTGCGCTTGTGTATGTGCATGTACAGTAATAGCTGCCGTGGCGTGTGGAGATGGGAACTCTTGTGCCGGGATGGCATCCAGGTTGCTCTTGGATGCATGCATAGAAGCGACGGATATCCTCCTTGGTAGTTCGTTGGAAGATGCAAGTTTAGAGTCCGTTCTAATTGGTAGATTGGAGCTTTGTCTCCGGTGATCATCTAATTGTGAATCTCCACTAATGCTTGAATGAATAGAAATTTCGTCATTTGATGAAGAGACCGAAATCGCAGACGACGATGACGATTCTCCATTGTGGCTATCATGAGACATTTTCAGTGGTGAGTTAAGTTACACTCTTCTATCTCTCTGTAATTAATAAATTGAAGGGGCTTGTTCAAACACTAACGTTGTGTTCTGCAGTTGTCAATTTAAAAATCAGGGTGGTTCTTTAGGTGACTCCATAAATTCGTGATGCGCAAAACTCTTGGGGTCAAGAAAGGCTGTTGCTGTAGTATTTATCCTAAAGCAGGTAGACACTTGTGCTGTATTGTTGTCTCGGGGGTTGCACTGTGCACTGTGCAGCCTCTCTTTAAGGATACTTTTGACGCTGCCCACACGTTGCCACGGTGCAAATGTACAGTACAGCCTGCCTAACGAAAAAAAAAATTCAAAAAAACTGCACCCACGAAATTCATGCAACATGTGGGCAGAAGGCAGAAGGCAGGACAGGAAGCGCTTCCGCTTTCCGCCTTAAGCGTCTGACAGAACTCCGAATCTAGTTTGACAAACTTAGAAAATACAAATACAGAGGATTAGTGGTTATACGAAAGTTGGGTTTAGGTGTAGGTTTAGTAGAGGCCTTCGGCGTTGAGAACAGTGCATCCTGGTTCGCCAGCCTTACGTTCCACTAACTTACCGATATTGTAAACGGTTTCACCTGCAGCTTGCAAGTTTCTCGTTACCTTCTCGACGTTTTCAGGTTTCACAATGACAACCATACCGACACCGAGGTTCAAAGTCTTGAGGATATCCTTGATTGGAACACCACCGGTCTTACCTAACCACTTGAAAATGGCAGGAACTTCCCAAGCGTTCAAATCCACCGATGCAGAAAGGTGATTTGGAAGACATCTTGGGATGTTCTCCACTAAACCACCACCAGTGATATGTGACAAACCAATAATCAACTTCTCCTTGATGGAAGGAAGCAGTTGCTTGACGTAGATTCTAGTAGGAATTAACACTTCTTCACCAATAGTTTTGCTTGGTTTCCATGGAGCATTATCCTTGTAGTCGAAATCAGTAGCATCAATGATCTTTCTGACGAGGGAGAAACCATTGGAGTGCACACCATCAGAGGCGAGACCTAACAGCACGTCACCAACTTCCATCTGTTCGAGCTTTGGTAACATCTCCTTCCTCAAAACAGCACCAACAGCGGTACCGTTAGTATCATAATGACCTGGAGCATACATACCTGGCATTTCACTGGTTTCACCACCAACTAATGCACATCCTGCAAGCTTACAACCATTTGCAACACCTTCCACAAATTGCTCAGCAATTCTGATATCTAAGTGACCAATGGCAAAGTAATCGAGGAACATTAATGGTTCTGCACCTTGCACAATCAAGTCATTAACGTTCATAGCCACTAAGTCAATACCGACAGTATTGTGAATGTCCATGATTTGTGCAATTCTCAATTTGGTACCAACACCATCAGTAGCACCGACCAAGATGGTTTCATCAATGTCATGGTATCCAGCTTGCTTCAAGTCAAACAAACCACCAAATCCACCAATTTCAGAATCTGCACCTGGTCTAGCAGTAGATTTCACCATCTTCTTGATGTTTTCAACTAATTGATTACCTGCATCAACACTAACACCTGCATCTTCGTATGTAATACTTATTTGCTTATTGTTTGCTGCTTTCTTGAAAGCTCTATGAGCAATATCCTTTCTGTTGTACTTACCTTCGAAGGAAACACATTCCACACCAAGGTATGCATTCTTGACTGCATCTTCTAAGCTGTCTGCAATAGAAGTAGATGCAATGACTCTACCACCTGCGGTGACAATCTTATTGTTAGAGTCTAGTTTAGTACCAGCGTGGAAAATGTAGGTGTCTTTAGGTAATTTGGATTCGTCAATAGTGATTTCGTCACCCTTTTGGTATGCTTCTGGGTAACCACCAGCAGCCATAACAACTGTAGTAGAGGATTTTCCCTCGTAAATTTCAAAATCGACGGAGTCCAATCTATGCTCTGCAGTTGCAAGGAAGAGCTCGAGTAAATCACTCTTCAGTAATGGTAGAACCGTTTGGGTTTCTGGATCACCGAATCTGACATTGTATTCAAGAACCTTTGGTTCACCTTCTGGAGAAACCATGATACCAACAAAGAGACATCCGACCATTGGATAACCAGCCTTTCTCATACCATCAACAGATGGCTTCAAGATTGTCTTTTCAATCTTAGATAATAGAGAGTTCGTAGCCAATGGAGCTGGAGCATACGCGCCCATGCCACCGGTATTTAAACCAGTATCATTTTCACCAATCCTTTTGTGGTCTTGTGCAGGTGGGAAATACACGTAGGAGTAACCGTCACTGACACAAAGAATGGACAATTCGTCACCTTCAAGGTATTCCTCAATGACAACTTCATCACCAGCGTTACCAAAAGCTCTGTCAACCATGATTTCTTTGATTGCAGCTAACGCTTCTTCGGCAGTCTCTGGAATCAAAACACCTTTACCAGCAGCAATACCGGATGCCTTAATGACCAATCTAGTTTCGGCCTTGAGGACGTACTCCTTAGCCTTTTCATAATCGGTGAAATTTTCATAGCCAGCAGTTGGAATGTTATATTTCTTCATGAAATCCTTAGAAAATGCCTTAGAGCCTTCCATAAGAGCAGCAGCTTTAGATGGGCCAAAGACTGGGATACCAACCTTCTTGAAGGCATCAGCAATACCATCGACCAAAGGTTGTTCAGGACCTGGAACAACTAAGCCAATTTCCTTTTCGGTTGCGAATTTAACGAGCTTTGGGAAATCTGCTGGAGAAGAACCAATCGCAACAGTTTCAACGCCTGCAAGAGATGCGGTACCTCCATTACCTGGAGCAACGTATATTTTACCTGCGTTTGGGGATTGAGATAACTTCCAAACTAGAGCGTGTTCACGACCACCATTTCCGATGACGAGAACATTGACTTTGGCGTTAGAGCCTGCAGGTGTGGACATGATAATTTAATTTATGGAGTGGGTTGATCATCGGAGGAGCCCTTCTACAGTCCTGCGGCCAAGTTGTACTGCGCCTGGGAGGAAGAAGAAGCGCAATATCCCATGGACAAAAGTGTTGAACCCCCATCCTTTAAAGGACCGCTCACCGTTCGCCGCTCGCAGAGCGCAGAGCTCCGAAATTTTTCGGTGCGAATTTATTGGCGGAACAAGTCAAGATCAAATTTTGCTGACTCTGACTGGCACGGGTTGCTACAGCTGTTCTATCTATACTCGATGGCATTCGGACTCAAAGACGCATGGCACTGGAGTGCGACGTCTGTGTCGAGTGGCCACTACTGCGTTGGCTACCACCGCTGCGTTTGCTCTTATAGTCCTTCCGATTAGACTTAGGTTTGCGTGCTGACTTGTTAAACCTGTTAAAATGGCTAGACCCTCCACGCTTTTTCGATGGCCGCTTGTTGGCATCAACGGTAAATGAATCCTCTGAGATGTCATAGACGGCGGCACAGCTATCTGGCATTCCAACTATGGAAGCATTGCTGACGTTTAACTTCGGAGCCAGATCGTATGTACCAAACGAATCAAAGCGTCGTTGCCGTAATTCTCTGATCTTATGTGAGAAATAATTGAAGTACGCATCTTGACCCCTCTTGTAATCCTCGAGTTGTTGGTATACTATTGGTGAGATAGGGAGCTTGAGAGACATGTCCTTCAACATAGTGTCAGAGGCTAGAGACTTTTCAGTGCTATTGTCAAGCTTAGTGGATATAGCATTCCTTTCCTTTCGCAAAGCATTGTAGCATTCATCCAAATGTAATCTTTTTTCGTTATCATCCAACTGGAGAACGTCAACCCTAACTCCCTTGGCATTTACACTCGTCCCACTGCCATTGTAGATCCTAGAAGAGGATATCTTTAGTGTGCTCTCCTTACTGTTGATGCCATTGTTACCGGAATTCCACAATTCCGAACTTGGCCTAAACGAAGGCTGCTTGCCAACCGGTGTCGGCATAGCATCAAACCTATTATGTTTATTTTTGATGGTGACAAAATTCAGCAAAATCCTATCTAAGCCGTTTAGCAAACGGTGTGCCTTCTTGCCAACATAAAGATAATTGGTTGAAAAACCTCGTCCTGTCATCACAGCTTTTTCCGTGAGGTAATCATCCTTTATCAAGGAGAAGAACAATCTGTTCACATCAGTCTTTGTCATGGCCTTGCAGCATCCATGTTGAGGAGATTCATCATAGTGATGAGCTGTAATTTTGGCACTCTTTGACCCTTTGACGATATCTTCAAACATACCCAGTGGAACTTTCGACTTTTCGTAAGACTTCACTAAATTCACAATCAGTTTAGCTTCACAAGTCAAATCTTTGGTTTCCACATCGGTATTGGCATAGTTCTCACAATTATCACACTGATTATGACAGTCCTTTCTATCAAACTTCTCATTAAAATACTGCAAAACAATTTGTCTCCGACATTCAGTATAATTCTCACAGTATTGTGTGACCTGCTTCAGCTTATTTAGATGGTTTTCCTTCGTAGCAGCATCTAACTCTCTATCTTTCCTAATAAGACTTTGTAGAGTTCTAGCATCCTTCATGCTATAATACATGATACATTCAGATTTCTTACCATCTCTACCAGCTCTACCAGTCTCTTGATAATAACCCTCCAAGTTTCTTGGAATAGTCAAATGGATGACAAATCTGACATCTCCCTTGTCAATACCCATACCAAATGCAACTGTTGCGGCAATAACTTTAGTTTTACCACTCTGCCAGTTGGCTTGCACTCTACTTCTATCTTCAAACTCCATACCAGCGTGATAAAATTCACATATGATACCAAAATGGCCCAATCTTTTAGCAGTGTCTTCACATGCATTTTTGGAATGACAGTAAATGATGCCAGTACTTTCAGGGAAGTGATTATTGATCATATGACCAATATCTTCCATAACTGATTTCTTTTTCTCAATGACCGTATAGTAAAGATTTGTTCTGTTGAAACTTTGCTTGAAAAAATTAGGATTCCTCAATCCTAAATGTTGAATAATGTCAGCTCGCACAATTTCATTTGCCGTTGCCGTGAGAGCCATCATGGGTATATCAGGGTATTCATTCTTGAAAAATTTCAACTCTTTGTAATCAGGTCTGAAATCATGACCCCATGATGAGACACAGTGAGCTTCATCAATGACAATTCTAGCAAGTTTCCTCGTCCGGTAAAGCTTAGCTATTGCCTTCTTACACAGCTCGCTCTTACTTATCATCTCAGGAGATAGATACATGATGTCAACCAGACCCTCAATGAACAGGTTATAATGATGCCTCTTGTCCTGGGCATCCATCTTGGAGTTCAGCATCGTTGCATGAATATCTAAAGCTTTCAAGTGGCTCACTTGGTCCTCCATCAATGAAATCAATGGAGAAATAACAATTGTAACACCAGATGTAGAACCGGAATTGATTATGGCCGGTAATTGATAACATAACGACTTACCACCACCTGTAGGCATCAACACAAAAACATCATCGCCTGCTAATGTGGCATTTATGGCATTCAACTGGTTCTCTCTGAAGGATTTCAATTTGAAAGTGTTGTTCAGAGCCTTGTAAATATCATTAGTCCATTCGTACTTACCATGGAAGCTCCTAAAGTCTTCTTTGTTAGGATTATGAATAACTTCTAG
This sequence comes from Pichia sp. P7020A, assembly GCA_025531525.1. Lineage (NCBI taxonomy): Eukaryota > Fungi > Ascomycota > Pichiomycetes > Pichiales > Pichiaceae > Pichia > Pichia sp. P7020A. The sequence goes on along the minus strand of JAMYHI010000391.1, from coordinate 4,726 downwards.
ATCATCCTGAGTACTTTCCGGTTTCTTCGTCAAGGGTGGCAATGGTTTCTCTTTAAGTTCTGCTTCCTGTTGAGACAAAGATTCGAGTCTCTCTTCTTCCCAATCAATATCACAAAAGATCGCGGTATCATCCTCAACATACTCAATACCACGCTCTTGGTTGAATTGCGTTGAGTAGTCTTCCTTCTCTCCGAGAACCACAAGGCCATCAAAATCGTTATCGTCGTCATCATCGTGGTCATCATCGACCTCAGCTTCGACTTCATTCGCATCTCCATCCAAATCAATGTCAGGCATAGGTTCATCTTGCGAATGCGGCAAGTATTCTAAGGCATCGCTAAATACAACTGCATCATTATTTTCCTTACCGCCTTCATCTTCTGTATCCGACCGCTTCTCTTCTTGTGCAGTTCTTGCGGTTGTCTCGATGATGGAAAAGTCATCCACACTCAGATCGTCGTTACGAATATTATTATTAATATTATCATCGGAGTCTGCATCGGGGTCTTCCACTTCCTCAAGTACACTGTTATTCAACTCAATAATGTCAGACTGATTGAGATCCTCAATCTCATCGAGTTCATTATTATCATCCCAATCTTTGCCCTGTCTCTTAACAGGGGTGGCTTTAGCAGTCTGGACAATGCCTCTATCATCATTTTCATCTTCGTCTTCTTCTTCTTCGTCCTCTTCATCATCATGATATGAACCATCTGAAGATGAACCTTCCTCAGCGTCAGAAATGACAAACTCACCCATCTCTCTTCTGATTTGAGTTCTCGTCTCTGGTGGTGCATCACTATCACAGTTAAATGAGTCTTCAACTTCGTCATCCTGAGTAGATGCGATATGTTGCATCATTGGTGGCCTGCTGACACGTTTTGTGCGCAAATCAACCCCATGGAAATCATCCATATTCTGTGACAATGGTTGAGATGGTGAAGATAGTAGGTCGGTATTCATAGTAGCATTAATGTTGTTGTTGTTGATATTACAATTGTTCATACCAAGTTGTTCTTTCGTACTCTTAGTTATCGTCACATTGGAGTTTTGGATGATGATGTCTGTATCATCAGCTGCTCCATCGGCATCTTCGACATCTTCGACATCTTCAACATCCTCAAAATCCTCAAGCTCCTCTATTATGGGTATCTTTGGAGTGTCGACTGGTGGTGGAGAAGGTGGTTGTGCAACATCTTTGGCTGTAGAGTGAATTGGGCCATGATCCTCGACAATGTCCGAGTTCAAGTCCATATCGAGATCCATGCTGAAATCCGTACTAAAATCTGCCAGAATTTGGGGTTCATTATTGGTTTTAGCATCCTCGTTGTGATGGTATTCACGTTCATGTTCATGATTTTTGTTAATAGGTGTAGGTGGTATATGGCGCTGTGGAATCTGTGGTGGTGGCATTGATATTGAGGAAGAAACTGTTACCGATATAGATGAAGCTTCTACTACGGGATTCAAATCAATTTGAGGGAGTCCTGCAAGTAACGACATTGATTCCCTCTTCAACAGTTCAAGATTTGGATTGAATAATTTCCGTTCGTTTCTTTTGGCATCCTCAGATAAGGACGTTGATGTTTCCACGTTAATACCCTTTTCGAGAAACTCTGTGAGCTCAACGAGCTTCTTGATCAAATGAGACTGTTTCTCACAAAGGTTTTGCAGATCTCTAATAGTAGCATGGGATGATTTGGGATCCCCCATTTTAGTGGTGGCCGCTGTCGACGAGGGTGGGGATGGAGTTAGGAGTGGAGGTGTAGGTATAGGTGAAGGTGTTGATGAGGTGTTAGGCTTTTCCAGCCCCAAGATGGCGTCAAGCCCTTCATCATCACTGAAAATGTCATCATCAATATCATTTAGGTTAGGTGGTTCCTTGTTGGGTAGAGTTTGCCTCTTACTACTCACTCTTGAGGTCTCTCTATCTGGTATAAGTTTTCTTTTCTGTGGTACTATCGTTTTTGATGAAGTAGGGTTATCTTTAGCCTTTTCATCCTGTGTCAAGTCTATAAAGCTCTCTTCAAAAGTATCTGTATTTTCTGTAATGTCATTCTTCTTTGTTGATGTGAAGACAGGTCTAGATGGTAGAAATTGGGTTATCTGAGGTTGTATTCGACTGGAGGATCTTGTGATTGACCTAGAGTTTGAGTTTGAGGTTGAGGTCTGCATGGTAGCAGCAGTCTCCTTATTAGAAGCAGGTGCTAAATTTGAATTTCTCAGTGGCAGTATTCGTTGTGTGGAAGAGTTCGAGAAGGAAGAGGTTGCAGATGACGGCGTTGAGGTTATGCCCGGAGACGTGTTGCTTTTCCTTGCTGATCTATTGCTTATCAGGGGGTCTGATGAGAGCATTGTGGTATTATTGACCTGAGTGGCCATATTGGATGGAGTGTTGTTATTGTTGGAAGGATATCTGACAGCTGGTACTGAGGTGGTATTTCTCACTGTATGTTCTTGCACTTGCACTTGCACTTGTGCTTGTTCGGTCGGTGTGAGTTCAGGAATATTATTTGTGTTGATGAGGGGCACATACGGCTTTTTCTCCTTAATCCAAGCGACATGCTCGTTCAGATTCCACGTACGGGCCATCTGTGACTAGTTTGCTTGTCTCGTGGCGTGGTTGTGGCAGCCCTGGTTGTTCTGACGATTCCTGACGCGGTTGTAGGTAGGTAGTGGCGTACACAGCTTTAACGTGTAGAATGGATAAGATGAGCCTGAAATTTGATGAGGGTTAAAGGTTAAAGAAAAGGGTAAACAAAAAACAAACCCCCATTAAAGCAAAAGTCATTCGCGAATTTTATCAGAAAAATAATATGGGTAAACAAGCAAACACTACGTATTATTTATTAACTGGAGATGGTTGAGTGGCGACTATTGGTCTTTGATCCTACAGAACAGCACAATCCTTTGTGCAGCCAAGTAGAACCAGGCGTCAGTAACCAGAAGTGTAGCGGTAACGACACCAGTGTCAGATGCTGTAGCCAGATAAATCTGAGCTGACAACGGTTGACGAGTTTTCATCAAAAAATGTTGTAACAAAACGGGACCTGCTCCCAAGGGAACAAGACCCGGTTTCAGCTGTTACACTGAAAAGAACAGATACTACACTTGATCTAAGCCAAAAGGCAAAGAGATCTTGCGAAAGGAGGTAAACCAAAAGCGCAGGTCCAGGCGCGGTGGGAAAGACGACAACAGCAACAGAGGGCGGGAGGGTGCCCTTTTATAGTTTTCGCTTTTCGTGGGGCTGCTCGCAATGCGAATGGGAATAAAGAAATTGCGAAATGCGAAAAGGGTTTCCGTCTGTATCCGCCAAGCGTTAAGCAGCGTTAGTTAGGGTCCAGACTCTTTGCCGGCCGGAGAAGACAGAAGCTCTGGGCTCTGGGCTCTGGGCTCGGCACTCAACGTGCTGGGATTAGGTGAGCGGTCTCCGGGATCGTTATTCACAGTCCGTTGATACCGGCACAGAACAACGCTGTATATCACTGTCTAGTACTACAATACACATACACTGCACTGCACTGAATACAGCGAACAACAGAGCACACAATGGTGCCAACGAAACTACTGCAACGCCCGAGGTTGACCTTGGTGCTGCCCGTGGTTGTCACGTTCGCTCTATTGTTGATATGGTGCACGATACCAAATCCTGACAACACGTACACTTTGGACCCAGCTATGCAGCTACAACGGTTTGGGCTAGTATCCGAAGACGGTATAATTGAAGCTGATAAGATAGACAGTTCAGGTCGCGTTGCTGAAGAGAATAAGGACCATCTCTACAACTATTTTGGAAATGGCAAAGGTGACAGTAAAGGAAAAGATAAGGGTAAAGATAAAGGAAAGGGAAATACCAAAGGCGGTCAGTCAAATGGCAACTCCAGATCAAGGAATAGGAATATTGCGAAAATGCATAAGTTGGTAGGATTAGGCTCAAATGGAAATGTTGGAACCGGAATGTTGGTATCTAACGATCAAGTCAGTCCACAGGATATCCAAGCCTATAAAGAGAAGATGAGAAATTCCAAAAAGGGGAAATTGACCCCTATCAATAACAACCTACTATCAGATGATAAGGTGTTAAACTTCATACAAAGTGGGGAACCAGAGGAAGAACTCACAAAACTCTCTCAGCGAGCTCGTAAACTTTTTCTCAGGAAAGTTGCAAAAGTAAAGGAATCAATGACACAGTGAACAATACCCGCATCGCTGGCTACCAGATACCAGCCCACAAACCCACAAACCCACATCAGTTAATTCATTCATTTTGAGACGTCGCTCCAAGAGAGCTACTTTGTATACTATATTTCGTAGGACATTCGATAAACACCCATAGATAATAATACTGTCAGTTTCCGCAAATGTCGTTGCACTAACACAGAGCAAAGGCCACTTATAGCTCAGAACTCAGAGCTCAGTGATTATGTAGCCTCCAGCCTCCAGCCTCCAACCACCAGCCTAAAGACGCCACACCAAAATATTCTTGATAAGCGATCTACACGCGCGCAATACCGAAATCTTTTTGACCGATGTCAGCGTCCGGCTTGGCCTTTGGGTGAACCCTCTAGCTTACTTGTTGAGCCACACTTTCATGCTCGCTCTTCAACAGACAACAACACTCTTCTTTCTCCCTCCCAGCTTCAATTAATACTATATCCGTGAATACCACTGAAAACAAAATGTCTCAGCAGTATGATAGCATCAACACAGATGACCCGTTCTATGT
>JAMYHI010000390.1:0-17813 GCA_025531525.1 Pichia sp. P7020A | reverse complement strand
TTTGAGACCGTTGAGAGCGCCGATAAAGTATTCTCCAAGGTTTTGTTTAACGCGTTTATCGACTGAAACTCGGTCTGAATCGGAGTCAGTTGCTGGAAATTGGAGGTAGTGGGCGTATCTTGCTCTATATTATCGCTCTGCATTGTGTAATATGGTCTATATTATTGAGAGTTGCAACATCAATGAACACGGCATGGAAACATGTGCAATCGTGTAATAGTGTTGTTAAATTGTTAAAATTCCATGACGAGGCTACGGAGAGAGTCCGTTTTCAAAATTTTCGATTCATGGAGCTCTTTTCAATCTTTTTTTGACCACGGTTGACACCAGTAAAGTATACGTTACAAGGCATCAGCACATCACAGCAATACAATATGAGTGACGAAGAATATATCATCCGTCGAGAAGTCGAAGAAGTGGAGGAAGACATCAATGAGGAACCGGAATCTGAATTAGTATTCGACAATGAATTCAGAATACTCGTCCTTGCAAATTCATCAGTATCACCAAACGCAGAAGATGATACTAGCGTTTCCGTTGAGCAATCTGATATGGAAGAATTACTTGTGCGTCCCGTGAGGACGATGGAAGATGTCAACGAGTTTTTCGACGCTTTCGATAGTACTATCGCAGAACCAAATGAAGGTCACATCAAGTACGAAGTGGGAAGTGATGGATTATGTGTCGTTTTGGTCGATGATGTGAAATTAAAGGACGCTGTTGTCACCTTTGTGCAAAAGTTTATTGATGCTCACCCAGAAAAAGCTGAAGAAGAGACTGAGATGGACAACGAAGCTAATGGTGACGATGAAAGGAGTACAAAGAGACGTCGGTGAATGTATCTTACCGGTCCTTAGGCGATGGAAATCGGTTACCGTCTAGGTGTTCGACACCAGAGTTGGTGTCTTGATGTATAAATACTGTTGTCGTAACCTAAATCATTGACGATACGCAGGTTTCTTAGTAGTGGTTAGAACTTGTGAAATTAATCTTTAGGAATCTGAGGTGAGATGTGAAGTGTGAACATGAAAAGAAGCCACGAAGTGCATTTTCATTGTTTCACCTTCAAGAGTTTGTGACTAGTTCTTTCTCTTTCTTCCATTCTGCATTGCATGCAGTTGTCTTCTTTACATTCGGAAGCTTGCAGGCATTTATATTTCACCTACAAATGACCACACATCGCAGGTCAAAATCCCCGCAACCTACAAGCTCGGGAAAAGTATACAGCGACCTTGATATCTCCGAAGAAAACATGACCGACAGTTATAAAGATAAAGATCACGAAGATAAAGTGAACAAAGAAGATATATCCCTCCCACCAAGAGATTATTCGAGGTTTTGTCTTCTCGTCCTATTGTACTTCATTCAAGGTATACCCATTGGATTGGCATTTGGAAGTGTGCCGTTTCTGCTCAAATCGAACAACTTATCCTACTCGCAAGTGGGGCTTTTCTCATTGGCAACATACCCTTACTCATTGAAACTAATATGGTCTCCCATTGTGGACTCTTGCTATAACTCAACAGTTGGAAAACGGAGATCTTGGGTCATCCCCATTCAAATTGTTTCGGGTTTGTCTTTGATATACCTAGGTACAAGAATCGATGCTTGGATCACTGATAACGATCACATAATCCATAATTTGACCTTCCTATCATTATGCTTTTTTTTTCTAATCTTGCTATGTGCTACCCAAGATATTGCTGTTGATGGTTGGGCATTGACTATATTGAGTAAGAGTGCATTGAGTTATGCATCCACTGCGCAAACTGTCGGGTTGAATACGGGTTACTTTGTGTCTTTCACTATCTTCCTTGCCTTCAACTCCAAAGATTTCATGAATAAATACTTTAGAAGCACGCCATTGGATCGTGGATTTATCAGCTTGGGGGAGTACATGATCTTTGCAGGACTGCTTTATCTTGCGATTACAGTCTTTATTGTGTTTTTTATTCCCGAGAATCCTCCAAATGGCAGTGTGGAAGAATATAACTTGAGTGGGGGTGATGACGACGATGATTCCATCAAAACAGTCTACTACAAGATGTTCAATGTGCTTAAATTGAAGAACGTGCAAACTTTTATCATATTACATTTGATCAGTAAGATTGCTTTCCAAGCCAACGAAGGTGCAACGAACTTGAAGTTGCTAGATAAAGGATTCACCAGAGAGGATCTTGCCATTACCGTGCTAATTGATTTTCCATTTGAAATCATCTTTGGTTATTATGCTGCAAGATGGTCGAATACCGGTGAACCATTAAAACCATGGCTGTATGGATACCTTGGTAGAGTAATTGCAGCAGCATTGGGTCAGGTTTTGATCTACAGTTTCCCTAAGAGTGGAGAAATTACCACACCTTATTTTATCTTTGTCATTTTACAGCATCTATTGAGTTCATTCATGTCCACCATCCAATTTGTTTCCATTTGCGCATTTCACACTAAAATTGCAGATCCTATGATTGGAGGTACTTACATGACTACTCTTAACACGTTATCCAATTTAGGGGGACAATGGCCAAAGATAATAGTTCTCTATCTCATAGACAAGTTCTCTGAATCTGAATGTGTCAGTCCGGATGATCTCAAAGGCTCCACTAAGAATCCATTTATTAACGAAGAATATTTCATGTGTTATTCCAACGATATGAAAAACATGTGTCTCGAAAATGGTGGTGCTTGTGTGCCTATAAGAGATGGATACTACCTCACAAACCTTTTGTGTATTGTTGTTGGATTGGTTCTTTATTTTGGATGGATTCGCAAAACTGCGAAGAGTCTTGAGAGCTTACCATTGGGATCGTGGAGGGTTAAAGAGAAAGGGACGAGAGGTGGTATTCGTACTCATTTACCCCTGTAAGTACTTAAAAAGCGCAATTTCGATTAGATTTCTAGATAGTTTTACAAATTTGTTGATAAATGTATGTATATTCAAGCTATAATATTCAGCAGTTAGATACGAGCAAGACTGGAATAAAATGAGTTAAGCGAAAACTTCATTGAAGTTTTCCAAAAGGACAATACAGATTTGCCCTCCGCCATCAGTTTGTGTCAAGTTTGGCCCCATGAGAACGGACATTGCACTAACCGTCATTTTATTGTGTTTACCCATCTTCAAGACGTCACGTAGATATCTGAATAGAACGTAAAGTACACCCTTATTCAACGGCAAAACGCCACTTTGAAAGATATCGTGAAAGGTTTCAACACCCTTAGGCGTCATGAGTGTAGACGGTGATGTAGTCGGAGATGTTTGTTCAATTGAGTCGTTAGACGTATTTGCGCGTGAGATAGAATTCTGCCCTATCGTCTGACAGAGGCTGTATGTAACTTCATCTGAGATCAGTCTATCTTTCAAATTTCTTAAATACCTCTTCAAAAGCGTGGCAATGGAATGTACGTCTGGTTTAGGTGATAGTTTCGAGAGATCGCAATCATAATCAGTATTGAAGATTTCTTGAATTTTGTTCACTTCGGACATCATACCATTAAGTCTGAAGATTCCCTCAAAGCCTTCCCCGCTTTGTTGATATAGGAAAGTTATGCACTGGTATACCAATGATGGGACGTCATGACTATACAACTTGTATTTTGGGCATAAGTCGTATGAGTATTGTAAAGTTGATTTGAAGTATCTTGGAGTATCGTCAATAGGTTGGAATTTGGCCTGCATTTTCACTGGTGAATCGAGCAAATTGTTTCGACTCGATGAAACGCCCGCTAACATAGTGTCAGAGCTGAACATCTTGTTGTCGTATGGAATAGCTCGGAATGTCATCACATCATTAGGGCTAGCATTTGGATTTGGTGAGAGGTTGGAAGCGGAGCCCGACGTGTAAGACATCTTCGAAGGTGAACTTGGCGTTGATATCGAAAACGATGATGGCGGTCTCGGACTTGTAAGCAGTTGCTGTTGCTGGCTTTGTTGCTTTTGTTGCATATTTTGATTTTGACTTTGTTTACCAGACTTTTTGAAAAGCTTCCATGGGGCATTAATAGATGGTGATGCTGTAGGTTTCTGGTCCTTGATATTTGATAACTGGTCAGTTGAAGTGTTACCAATGTCTGGAACCTCGTCGTCTGTGCCATCGTCTGTGGCTCCGATCCATGTAGCCAAACGTGAACAGATATCAGATGCATCGTAATCACTTTCTGCATAGAATACCCACGTTTTACTTGCGGAAAATTTCTTCTTTCTCTTAATCATGATTTCTTGGCCTCTAAAAGTGACATGAACCTCATCTTTGGGTATCGTTTCTGCACTCTTGGAGAGGATAAAGTTAATTGTTAAATCCTGCGAGGAAGCCGGGAACGATAATCTGATGAAATCATATGTCCTATGACCACTCATACCTCTCTTTGAATATGCTAAATATGTGATTTTTTCCTGTAGGTTCATTACGGAATATTCTGCATTCTCAAAATCCATCATGTCTGTATCAATCTTGAATTCGAAATAGTTACTGAAGTTTTTCCAGACAGGATCATGATGATTCAGGTGACGTTCATTTTTTAAGTAAACTAAGAGACTATTGATGTATGCCTGTATGTGTTTCTTGTTTTCGCCTCGGTCCTTAATATTCATGGAGGTAATATTATCTAATGTTGGCAAATATGGCAAGGAGGGCAGCATTGGTCTGATGGCCTTATCCATGACAATTAATTCTCTATATGTCTTCTTCACTCTGTAAATTGGGGTGAGCGTATTGTTTTCAGTTGTAAAAACGACAAAGGAGACCTTGTATGTAGTATACTTCATCTTGATTGTTGCAGCATCCGTGGCTGTGTATGATGTTGGGTGACCATCATGTATGGAAGATAACACAATTGGATCAATGAGAGATTCAATTCTGATAACTGAATGTTCTAAACTGTTAAGTAGGAACTTTTCACCATCTGTAGACGATGACGTTTTCATTGATTTAGAAGATTTTTCCTCGCTTGATTCCGATGGTGGAACGTTTAGTGATGGCGCCTTATTGTTCAGAGATGGACGAGACAGTATGTTTCTACTGGAGAAATAATCTTGTCCGTCTTGTGCCTTAGGTGTACCTTTTTCTTCCACTGGTTTTTCATTTACGTGCAAATCGGAGGGGGTAGAAAATAGAGATTCGGCGTTGATCTTGGTGTATGTTGGTTCATTCGGAGTGGCTAATGGATTGAAATGCAATCCATCATCAGTCAGGGTATCACTTGTTTGATTGTGGAAATTGGTGATAGGTGAAGTTCTGGCTGAAGATGGTTTACGAGGGGAGGAGCCCAGTGTTAGGTGACCTTTCTTGAGCTCCAATTGCAATGACGTCGTGGCTGTCTCTTCGTTACCATCCGCGGTCATCTGACCGGCTCCCAAGTCATCATCCTCGGTGGTGTCATCATCTTCAAGTACAAGAGTATCAATTCCCGGTTGAACGTTACTATCGTTATGTGCTGTAGTATCTGCCGGTTGGGTGTAAGTGAACTTGTCTAGCAAAGGGGTGTGTACAGAGGTGTAATCTGGTTCTTTTTCTTTTTCATTGTCATCACTATCTGAGTAATGTGAAGAACCGAATGATGATATGGACACACGAGGAACGTGCGTTGAAGCAATACTCTGAGGAGAGACTGGTGTCGGAGTCCCATCTCTAGAAGGTTGTTGAGTCAATTGGGAATGTGTACGGCTGACCGGAGTGGCAATGTTTCTGCTGCCACTTCTCTGTGGTATTTCAAACGCAGCAGTATCCTTCTTCTGTACCTCCTTAGCAGCAGTGGAAGATGATCGTGAGTGCGCTGTTGACGGTGTTCGATCGTGTTTCACGTTTGGCGTGTTAATTAGTGTCTCCTTCTGCTGGGGCTCCACATTGCCGCCTCCTACTGAAGCCGCATTGGTGCTCTTTGGTGGCTGATGTTTCCCCTGTGTCCGTGTCTTTGACATGGCCAGAAGCTTGCTGTTTAGATCGTTTATGGTGTTATCCTTCAAGGCTATAATCTTGTTGAGGAACTCCACCTTGCGCAGGAGCATCTCGTTCTGCTTTAGCAAGCTCTCCTCGGACATGGTACCCTCGGACATGTATCTGTGGTATGCTGTGGTATACTGTGCTGCTGTGCTGTGTTGTGCTGTCCTCCAGCTCTTCTCCTGCACTGCGCTGTCCTTCAGCAAACAGAAACAAGAAGCAAACAAGTGCAATGTGCAAAGTGCAAACTCTCACATGAAGCAAAACGAGAGACCAAATGACAGAAGACACATCAAACACAGCACAACACATTCATAGCTCACAGCTCACAGCACCCACTCATCACAGGAGAGCAGCACAGCACAGCACACAGCAGACGCAACAGCAGACATGTCCAACATCCACTGCGCAGAGCTCTACTCCACCATCATCGACGAGGTCATCCTCGAGTCCCGTCAGGACTTTGAAAATGCAGGCATTGACGAACAGACCCTCCAGGACTTGCGGGATATCTGGCGACAACGTCTCAGCGCCACTAAAGTGGCATCCTTCCCTTGGTCTAACGAATACGGTGATGAAGACGGTGGTGAGAATGATGAACAGGAACAGGAACACAACGAGAACCAGAATGTGAATGAGAATGAGAATGCAGCTACCGGTATTACCACTGCCGATGGTACAACGCCCCCAGAGTTTGCCGAGGACTACTCGGACGATGCGATCAAAGTGAAACCAGAGGAGCTTGATAACGTCTTTCTAGATACAGAGGATGGAGCGCATGCACAGAGTGAAGCAGCAGCGAGTGCCGTAGGCATCCCGGCTTCCGGATCGTTGGCGGTGGCGGATCAACTCTCCCTGCCGCATATGAACCAAAATGACGGAGGCATCGACTTTGGCACAGATAGAACAACCCAATTGCAACAAGACACCGATGTCACTCTCACTATCTCTAGAAATCAATTGGATGGTGGAGGGTATAACCTTCAGATAGGTGCTGGTAACGACGACGACGATGACGATGATGATCTCGGATCGGATCTTGGAGCGGACTCCGATGCCATCAACAGTGATTTGGACGACTCCGACGACGAAGACTCCGATGATGAAAACGAGGGAGGTGAAGGTGATCATGGGGGAGCCAATGGTGATAATGACGAGAACAACGATATAGAAAAGAATATCATGCTCTGTCTCTACGATAGAGTGCAAAGAGTGAGAAACCGCTGGAAGTGTTCTCTCAAGGACGGTGTGATGAACATCAACGGGAAGGACTACGTCTTCCAGAAGGCATCGGGAGACTCTGAGTGGTAGGCCTCTGTAATCCCAGCGCTATGTACTATATATTACTTAACATGAACTCTTAATTCTGCACTTTGTACTTTGTACTCTATTAGTTGCATGAATTTTTCATTTTCGCAGAGCAGAGACTCTTCAACAACACTTGGCGTTGAGTGTTCACCATTCATCACCAACTGATTAAAAGAACACGCAAGTCTTTTCGCAACAGATCCAACTACTACAATAGGAGCAAGATTATGACTAGAACGAAGTTTGAGTTCCCGGAAAGTGTGGAGAAAGAGCTCGCAGCGCAGCTCGCCAAAACACCCGATGTCAGAAACAACGAGGCCTCTAACAGCACGACAACGTCCTCTGCAAAGCAGATAGCCGAACAGATCTCCTCCTCCAGTGGAGTAGAGGTAGAAACGGCGAAACCAACAAAGGCAGAAATAGAAGCTCGTAATAGAGCAATTGAACAAATCTCATCCAAACTATATACCCCCAAATCACCTCTAACGCCGGAATACCGTTCCAGATCAGTGGAAATTGAAGAACGTTTGCAGCGTATTCAGAAACGTTTTGAGGCGTTGAAAATCAAAGAAGAGGCTAGAAGTGCACAGTTACAGAGAGAAGCATGGCTACGATACAGTCATTTGGCGAAGCCAACTATAGCTGATTTCAAGCGTCCATTAACGTCCTTCTTCATGCTTGCGAGTGCAGCATATCTATCAATGCAATACGCATGGTATGCAATGGAGAGAGAAAACTACGTGGAGAGAAAAGAACTCGAACAAGAACAGATGGTATCGCAGCTAAACCAAGCATTCTTCACTCAACAGACAGTTCTGGAGGAGTATCAACATCCACAAAAGACTCGCAAGTGGTATTCCTTATGGTAGAGTAGTTAGCACAACCGCCTCAACTCCAGGGCTGTAGGCTGTGGGTGTCTTTCTTGTATTTATAAATCATAATAAACAACAGCTCATACGATGAAGATTTGATGTTTAGTATGGACTGATTGTAGTCTATAAGTAGTAATAATTAGCTAGAGAACTATAGGCTCAAAAAAAGATACACTTATTTGAAGTAAGAAACAGAGGAAACCTTTCCTGCTGCAACTTGTTCAGTTGCAACTTCAATCAAAACCTTCTTTGCATCTTCAGCATTTGCTTCCTTCAACTTACCTGCAACTTCACCCAACTTGAGGTCGTCAAAGGATTCAATCAATAAGTCAAGTTCAGCATCAATGGTAGCAGCCTTACCAGCATCACCAAAGTACTCGTTGTCCTTAGCAGCAGCTCTGATAGCTCTCTTATTCTTCTTCTTTGCACTCTTTGCTGCTTCCTTTGCCTTCTTAGCGCTCTCCTTATCTGACTTAGCAGCAGCTTCTGCTTCTGCCTTTGCCTTAGCTTCTGCCTCTGCCTTAGCCTTAGCTTCTTCTTCGGCTTGTCTAGCACCTGCTTCCTTCTCCCACTTCTTTCTAGCCTTTTCAGCCTTCTCTTCCTCCTTGAACTTCTTAATTCTTGGGTCTTCGGATTGAGCTCTCTTGACCAAGTCGGACAATCTCTTGTTGTCATCGTTCTTCTTCTTCTTTCTGGAGTTGTTGTTCTTCTTTTCAATGTATCTCTTGTGGTCTCTGTTACTACTGTCATCTGGGACATCTTCATCTAACCATTCAAAAGTTCTCCAAGAGTCGAGGTTGTTCCAGAACTTGTAGAATAATTCAACTTCTTCCTTGGTGCTGTTAGCGTCACCTAAGCTTGGAACTGGTTGCTTGTTGGAGAATCTAGATTCACCTGCAAAAACAGGAGCCCATGCAGCATACCATGCTTCTTCATCTGCAATCTTAGCAGCTGGTGGGGAAACATCAGCAGCATCATCAACAGAGTCGAATTGTCTTCTCTTTGCTGGATCCATCAAGGTCTCGAAAGCCTTTTGGATGATCTTGAAGAAACCATCTTGGTCAAGGGAACCACCTTTGGAGGACTTCTTGTCTGGGTGATGTTGTAAGACAGCCTTTCTGTGTGCCTTGACAATTTGGTCAGGAGTAGCCTTGACTCTGAGCTTGGACAAACCTAAAGCTGCATATAAGTCACAAGACTTCCAGTCCTTTGCATCGTGGGACAATAATTCAGGATCATTGATTTCAGCATCGAATAAATCTTCGTCGGAGTCCTTCTCTTCAACGTTGACAACGTTGTTCTCAGCCTCGATCTTTTCGAATTCGGACCAAGAGTGACCCTTGAGAGTTCTGGTTGCGTGTGCAAGGAAGTATGGGCCAACAGGCTCAATCGGTCTCTTGACCGCAGCGGTGTAAGAAGCAGCAGCAGTGAAAGACATCGTGTTGTTGTGCTAAGCGTTGAAAGGAAGGGACAGCCAGGGGGGGTATATGGAAAGCAAGGAAGAAAGAAGTGGGTGTAGTTAACTGGCCACTGTGTATCCACCAAAATTTTCACTTCACTCTGCGCTCCCTCAACATGAAAAGTGAAATTTGAAGAAGTGGATTTAGTGCTAGTGCCAGTCTGCTATCTATACAGAAGAAGGAACTCTTGTCCTCAATACGTGCTATATTTCTGCGCTGGGATAATCAACACTGCTGCAGCTATGGCATCTGCATCCGACTTGCAAGAGCAAACACTCACGTTCTTTTCTGGCAACGAAAGCTCTCTTCTTGCAGCGCCAAACTCTCTGACTCTAATAGCACACGATTCAACCAATTCTCCAACATGGTTGACCACAGCAATCATCCAGCAGGCGCTCTCAACTCTAAACGAGTGCTATCTTGCGCCACACTCACCTTCTATTGACAAAAATGCCATTCCAGCTTTCCTCTTCTCGTTCACAAACACCGAGCAAACATACAACAAATACTTTCTCAAGTACTTAACGAAGAACAAAGATCAGTTCACGTTCACCTCATTCTTAGCACCCAATGCACCAGCAGTGGAGGACTGGTACACACACATTGTCTCATCATTGAAGAAACAGTCGACACCATCCATAGTCATCATTGAGCATCCCGAACTGTTGCTTTCAATAGTGCCAGGAATGACACCTATCAAACTACTTTCTTGTCTCCATGAGATTCAGCGGCTATCAACGCTATACGTTGTTACCACAACTTCAACCTCCTCTGGAAATACTGCCACTTTACTCCCATCGTTACTTCATCGTTCTTCACTCATAGTCTCGTTAACTGCATTGAACACAGGTAGAGCCGATGATATATCTGGTACACTAGCAACATCTATTGGACCAATAAATACAGATAAGATTGGTCAGAAGAATATTGAGGAACGTCACTATTCTTATCAGGTCAATGCTAATGCTGTGAAAATGTATTACAAGTGAAATTAAAATGGTTTCGTTCGATATTTAAATACAAAATTTTCTAGCTTTTAAAAAAATATTCTCTCACTACTCCGGACACGACCTTTGCCCACAAACCTCTAATATATTATTAAGTTTGCAAAAACTACCTGCAATTGCCATCTATCATCAATCCATATACGGAATAAAACAAAAAGAAGTTGCAAAAATAAAAATATAAGACAAATGATCGAACCCAGGATCGAACTGGGGACGTTATGCGTGTTAAGCATATGCCATAACCAACTAGACCATCCGACCACTTATGCAAAACTAACTCCATTTGATATATCCAAAGTTTGCTAGTCACGTGACATACGCCCGTAATAGTTCAAGAAATAAAAGTGTGTGAAGAAAAGATAACTTTAACAAAGATTTGGAGGAAATTTTGTAAATGTGATACACTATAATTTAAAACACATCAAACCCAGTGAGAAAATCCTTGGATTCAGGCGACTTGTGCAAAGCACGCTCCTTTGAATTGAGTTATCCCCTTTTCGTTAGGCTCTGGTTGAAGTTAAAATGAAGATATTTTGTGTTATAGTTCGTGAAGGTCATGTGGGGAAGGAAGGAAGAGATATGTAGAAGGTACGAGCATAGTCTTTTAGCACTCTTACAAATACCAGGCAGGAGCTATCATATGCAGTCACAAAATACTGAGTGCAAGATTGTCCTTTGTTTGGAAAAAAAATATATGAAAGTGTTCTGCTTACGAATGTGGAATTTTCTTCAGTTAAAAACGCTTCGAACTTAGATAGCCATTAATATATAGATAATATCTTATATAACGTGATTAAGCTGCATTTAATTTACTTCAGTTGCAGATAATGGCTGCATATGATGTCAGTATTCCTCAATTTATCGTCATTATGAGTTGAACGAGGGGATGTGTCTGGGTTCTGTGGCCCGTGTTCTGTCAGAGGGCTATCAATCGACCCTGAAAATGCAATTCTCCATGTTTTTGAGCGCAACATATAATTATCCTGATTCAGGTGAAATGCATCTCTCTCAGTGAATCTTTCTATACTTCTCATAGTATTCATCTAGTTCAACTTCAGTCGATATCCTCGTCTCCAACAGAGAGTGCATTGCCCATACACTTCTCTCGCCACACTCTATCCAGTAGTTAAGAACCGATTTATTTTGAATGAATAGATCTAAGAGATCCCAAAGTATCCACTTATTGCCCACGGGCACAATTGGTATGTAGTTAGAATCTAGAAGCATTGATTTCTCGTCAACAAGAAGCCATCTCATCAACGATGAAAGTAGCCCAAACCTATTGAGCATACGAATGCGGTGCTTGAACTCTATGTTCAATATATTCAAAAGCTTCTTCATGATGGTGTTACGCTGATAAGTACTTCGCCAGTCACCAGTTAGGAAAGGTGCCAAGTACGGTCTTGATATGGATATAATGAAATGATTGACGTTGAACAGTTCTGTTATTCTATCGTACGGCGAGTTCTTCAACTCCATAGATTCACCTCCTACCTGATATGGAGGGCGGAAATCACAGTCAACATTGGAGTACTTCGCAAGGATGCCATTATATTTAATCATGAGCTGATATGGATCAATATACTCATTGTTATTGCGCTCTGCCTCCTTTTCTTTATCCACTTCAAATACCCCCGTACCAATTGAACAGTATACGGCACTTTTAACTGTGATATAAGGCGTGCTTAGATAATTCAAAAGGGTGGGCATTTTGTTAGACGATGGATAAACGAGGATATTGAAGGCCTTCCCCGACTTCTGGTATGCTTCTTTGAAAGTCACATTGCCTATCCTATTCAAGGTGAACTGTATGAAATTCTTAAGTTCCATTGTCATACCCTTTTTCAAGTCTTCCAGTAATTTTATATTGTTATATTCTCCATTGGCACCCTTATCAGATTCCGCTGCCCACATATCGTCGAATCCAAGTCCATCCTCGTTCATACATTTCCCCACATCGTTGAATATATCATCTAACTCATGCTTTTGAAGACAACATAACAATGCCCCCACGGCAGATCCTGCACCGGAACCAACAATAACATCTGGTAGTAAATCGCTGTCCAGGAGTCCCTTTACGACACCGAGGTGACATAAACCAAACAAGGAACCTCCATGAAGGCACAATGCTGTTGCACCAAGTGTAGTCTTGGCGTCATGGAAAAAATCAAGTTTTGCTTGACTGTCTATCCAGGGACTATCATTCAACCATTTCAGACAGTTGGTGAGTTCATGATTGTATTGTTCAATCAAGATCTTTGTGCCAGTGTAAGTTCGATTGTATAATCTCTTGCTGGAAATTCCACCGAAATTCCGAAGCATCCCCGCACGCAACAAACTGAGTACTTTAGGAGTATCATTGGTGAGTCTCGCAGATTGTAAATCATGCAATCTCTCTTGGATGAGTCTATAATCATATTTTCCCGAGACTAGATTCTCCTTCCAGATGTCGTTATGGAGCAATTTATCAAGCTCAAATGCTGTTCTAATATATTCTAGAAAGGAAGTGGACTGACTCAAGTTGCTAAGCAATACCCTCTCTTTGGAGTTTTTGAGCTTGTTTATAATGAGTCGTACCCAGAATGTGGTGACATCTATGGTCAACAGAATGAATTTCAAAAGTGGGAGTGGGGTATGCGTCAGAAACCACGTTAACACGGCAAACAATATTGTTCGGCCCACCGAACTGTGAAGCTGATCTGCCTTGTGTACTCTCAGCATAGTAATGGCAATGCTGCAGGCCTTTATTTCTCATTCCAATGCTCTTTAAAAGAGATAACAGCCCTGATAGTTAACTGATAACTGATAAAGTCATGAACTCCAGACTCCAGACCGATTTTTTCGAAATTCGCTGAGGGGTCCTCCGGTGTTCAGCCTCTTAGCTTTTACCCCGAAGGTGCAATGAGTGCTTTGAGTGCTAAGTTAACCGAATCCCCTCTGTTGTCGGTTGTGTGAGGACTGAAAGAGTGTGTGTACAGCAGAATTGCCGACAAAATATACATGCTTCTGAGAACACTGGCCAGATTTCCATTCAGAACCCCATGTAGATCTGGAAGTGTCTGTTATCACGTCCCTCGGCGTTGGTTTAGTCAATCATCAATCTGCGCAATCAACCCGTTGATGCCAATCATTGACCCTGGGGAAATCCTGTCCGATATGGAGCAAGAGGAGAAAGAGAAGAAGGAAAAGATTATCAAAGAGACCAAGGGAAGAATTCGGCGTATCCAGAAACTGCCCAAGAAGAGTATCGGCGACATTGAGAGGAAGAACAACGATAAAGAGGGAACTAATGAGAATGATGCGAAATCTGGGACTGGAAGTGGAGGAAATGAAGGCAATGGAAGATCGGATAAAAAGAATGAGGAGAAGAAGCCAGAGGATGACGCAGAACTTGAAAAACAGAAGAAGAAGAAAAAGCAGAAGGAAGAATGGTCTAAACGCTGGAAGGAGATTGTTAATATTTCCAAGAAGTGTCTAGAAACGGGGTTGATAACGATGGCATCACTAGCAGTGCTAGTTCTGGGTGGTGTTCTCTATCACAAACTATACAAGCGGAATGTTTTATGGAAAATGGATCAATCCTTTGATGCCAATGCTAGTCTCATGTTAGCTAAACACCAAGACCAGGTCAAAAATATCGATAAGGAGCTATGGGCAGAGCGTACACAACAAGAATTGATAGACGAAATTGTCACAGGTAAAGTTAAGGGAAAGTACTACTTACTTCTCGGAGAAAAGGGTACAGGAAAGACTAGCGCTGTCATGGAGAGTATCAGTCGCGCTGAGGGTAGAGATTGTGCTATCATTGATTGTTCCTCGGATGTTGAATTGATGAGGTTGAGAATTGGCCATGCATTGAACTTTGAGTTCTTTGAGGATTACATCGGAAGCTTGTTTAGCATGAAAGGGCCTAGGGAATCGACACCTACATTAGATATTGAGAGAGCGTTCATGAAATTGGAGCAGATATTGGTTGATCGCCGGAGCAAAACCAATAAACCATTGGTGTTAGTTTTCAATAATTCTCATTTGGTTGACCCGTCATTGGTAGAGTTGTTGCAACAGAAGGCTGAGAACTTTTCAAGTTCGGGAATGTTGACTATGATGTTTATAAGTGATGATTATTGGCTATTCGAGAGGTTCAAGACGTTAGCAACGAGAATGCAGGTCATTAATTTTGAAGACACCAGACTCAAGGAAGCAAGCAAGATTTTGAAAAGCTCTAGACTGAAGTTCACTGGTGAGCATCTAAGTGATGCAGAATGCCATAAGATTTATCACCTCATTGGAGGCCGACCTCAACATCTCAATTACATTGCATCCCACCAAAACATGATCGTGGCTGCTCAAAAACTTATTGACAGTGAAAAGACGTGGTTCTTGAACAATTGTGCCTTATTAGGCGCAGACATGGATGATGATGTCATGGAATCCGGTAAGTTCTCTACGAGTGCAATGCTGTTGATGCGCGAGTTTGTGGAGATGGATAGACGAAGGAGTAACATACTGCATCAGAGGGATGTAGTTGATGTGGAGCACTTACCTGAATTGCCAATGTGGAGAGCTCGTCAAGTGATGACGCGTCCGGATCATATGGAACAATACGATAAACTGAATATCTTCACTATCGGCACAGACTGCGCGGTACGCGCTGACTCAGTTCCTATGATGCGTGCCTTCCATGAAATTGCATCGGATCCTGCATTCGATGAGTTGCTTGAAGAGACTATCGATCGTATCAGTGAGATTGAGTCATTGAACAGGACCAGAGAGGTTGTATTGAAGGATTTAGCATTGGGTGGAAAATATCGACTCAAGAAGCTGGATAACGACGTGATCGTCACATTAGAGGAAATGGAGATGGATAAGTCCAAGGAGCAAGCGCAAGCGCAGGTGCAGACAGCCAGTGACTACCCAGACGGATCACCAGTAGGTAATCACGTACATCAGGACAGAGTTCATGAAGGAGAGCGTAAAATGTGGTGGAAACGCCGTATCGAGACATACCGTGAGCACCGCGACGCTACGAAGGATGCCAACGAATGCAATGACTGCGAGGAGGAGTGAAAGCATCGTAGGGAATAGCCACTTTGTGCGTGGTGTGTTAAAAGTACTTTCGATTTTTAGGTGTGTAGTGGTGTAGTGTATTGAATAACTTTCTAGGCGGCTGAGATTTTCAGGATGCGCACATGAAGACTGTTGGACCTCGGTGCTTGTCAAGGGCAAATGCTAGACACGCTGGTCTTTTGCGGCAAGGAAGACAACGGCGGCAGCATTAGCACCTAGTCGGTAACACCAACACACAAGACGCACCTTACATTACAATGGATATTGTGCTAGGAATCAAGCTTGGCAACGCCACCCTAATTGCGACATCTAAGGCCTTCACCCGTGGTATATCGATCCTCAAGGACACGGATGATAAAACGCTCGATCTTAACGAACACAACGTTATGGCGTTCACTGGTGAATCCGGTGATACGACACAGTTTGCAGAGTACATCAAGGGTAATGTGCAGCTCTTTGGGCTTCGGGAGGGATATGAGATGGAAAGTTCTGAAATTGCATCCTTTGTGAGACACGAATTGGCAACATCATTGAGATCACGTAAACCTTACCAGGTGCAAGTATTAATTGGTGGTGTCACTAGCAAGGGTGATGGATTTTTGAGTATGATTGATTATATAGGAACGAGAGTGGATTTACCATATGCGGCACATGGATATGCCGCATTCTACACAATGTCATTGCTCGATCATCATTATAAGGATGATATCACCTTGGATGACGGATTGAGGCTCTTAAAGCTCTGCGAGGCAGAATTGAACAAGAGAATGCCAATGGATTTTAAGGGCTTGAATGTGAAGATTGTCGACAAGGATGGTGTGAGGGCTGTGGATTTCTGAGCGACGACTACATACGATGAAAGTGTATAGAAAGTGTCAAACGAAGTAAATTAAACTAAATTAAAAGACTATACAGTGTACAAAGTACTGTCGGAACTGTATTTGGTTCCTAACTATAAAGAATGGGGGGAAAATTTGAAGTAGCGTGAAGGGTTGTAGTTTAGACTATTGGCTCGAGATGGACCTTGACCTCGTCGGAGTCACCAGGGACAATGTTAATAGCAAACTCCGATGTAGTTGGGAGAGGCGCAGGTTCAGGGTCAGCAACTAACGTTTCTTCCTCTTCCTCTTTCTCTTCGATTGGAATGGAGTCTTCCACCTCTGGGGTGTCTTCAGCAATGGGCTCTGCAACCTCAGCAGGCGCAGCAGCTTCGGGGACGACATCCACTGCAGCGTCAGCAGATGAAACGGTATCATCTAGCGTCATGGTGACAGTGCGAGTACGAGTGATGGTGTTGGTCTCTTTCTCCTCACCATCGTACTCATCGTATTCGTAGTCATTTTCTTCTTCCCCTTCCTCTTCTGCGTGATCATGTTCTTTCTGTTCTGGATTTCCAGAGATAGCAGCAGCAGCAGCAGCCGCCGCCGCCTTCTCTTCAGCTTCCCGAGCTTGGAACTCGACATTAGCCTTTGCTCTCAAAATGGCCATGTAACCACCAGCTTCATTGTGAAGTACTAAGACATCTTTCTTCAAGCCATTGAGTGCATTCTCAAAGTTCAGTTCCAATCCAGCTTCATCAGTAAATGATTTTGGTACCGACTCCACGAGTTTATCTCTGAATTTGACGATATCATTCTTCAGAATAGAATATTTCTTCCATTCATCCCAAGCATCACCATTAGAGATGATTGCCGCTGAGTATGCCGTTAATGTAGATTCTGCAAATTCCTCCAGAGTTTCAATGACTTCCAATTTCACCTTTAGAACGTCATCGGTGTACTTCTGAGCAACCTTCTCAATCTCCGAGTTGATGTTTTCAACGATGCCATCGATTTGTGCACGCTTTGCAGCGAGATCTTCACGGAAGAGTTCACGTGAAACGTGTCCTTCATCAGTTAGCACTTTAGCCACGTTGATCTTATTGATGTAGTCATGTAAATTTTCATAACCGGAAGTTGCCGCTTGTGCAAGAGCTTGCATGTGTGGTTGGAATTGTGCGCGTAAACGAGACGAGTATTCAGAGGTGATACGTGCCAATTCTGCATTGAAGTCTTCCTCTGCCGATTCAATGGTAGTTTGCACAAGTGCCGTAAACTTCTCAGAGGTGCTCACTGATTGTGGTGCAGATTGTGAGGTGGCAATTGGAGTGGCAGTGGAAGCGGATAT
>JAMYHI010000039.1:0-82391 GCA_025531525.1 Pichia sp. P7020A | reverse complement strand
CCATTAGCATCCGAGTCCTTAAACCTTCTATAATAGTTCCCTTTCTGTTGCAATTGCTGTTTATTTTTGAACGCATTCTCCATGTAATTAGATAAGACTGATTTCGGGGTGAAAAAGTCCCTCCTATTGAAGTCAAAGGTTTCTTCTTTGAATGAGTCACGGCCACCACGGTATCTTCCATCCTGAGATCTGTTTCTGTGATTGTAGTTGGCAATCTTCAAAGGCTTACGATGTGCAGGAGTCCATCTCTTTGCACGGTAATTGTGATCCTTATTGAAGAAGTTGTTCTCCGTGGCATTACTATTATGACTGTGACTGTTGATACTATTGTAAACAGTGCTATATTTACTCACCCTCTGCTGATCAACAGGATATTGTTTGTCATCATATGGGTTCCTTGGGAGAGATCTAGGAGAAGGTTCACGATTACTTTCAATGGCGATTGGTTTCGATGTAGATGTTGCCATATCAGCTCCAATATTGTCCTCATCATTGTCAGAGTTATCATTTGCAATCAATGTATCAATTGAATTAATTTGGTCATCATCGGTGACATGAATGATAGGAGTAGTTGATTTTCTACTCTGGTTGGGTAAAGAGGCAGTTCTTTTCTCATTCGAACCATCATATGATGGTGAGCTCTCAACAACAAAAGGTGATGATAGAATAGGCGAAGTATTAGGAGGTGGTATTGTTTCTGTGTTCTCATTGGTTATAGTTTCCTTAGTATCTTCGTCAATGATCGAATCATCCTCATTTGGTTCCTCAACCAAAGTCGTGTTGTTATTCTTGCTGATACCATTAGCAGTGGTGTCCTTATCATCAACTTCTTCCTCGAATTCATAGTCATAGGTGAGAATGTCGACGCATTTCAAATTCATTTTGATCATCTCGAGATCTCTGTTTGCAGGATCTATGGTCAATGAGTTGATCATGATGGTAAAGAGGTCATAACTCATGAATGGGAAAATATCAAAAAGGGTGTCTCTGTTAGCTGCAAAGTACAAAAACATCTTATCCTTAGAACATGCGGATCTGAATGGTGATTTCCCGAAAACAATGTTCAATAAAACAATACCCAAAGACCAAATATCAACTTTGTCTGCAGCATAACTGTCAATATCTGAATGTTCCAGTAATTCTGGAGCCATGTACCGTTCACTACCGACATCAAAATCTGTGCAAATCAATTGGTCAGTAGCTAAACCAAAATCGGTAAGTTTAATAGTCCAGTTTTGTGTGATTAGGATATTCTCCGGCTTAATATCACGATGGTAAACACCATTTTTATGACAGTATTCAACAGCATTGATCAACTGGTTGAAGACGTCAATGACGTCAGCAGTTGCCACGGGTGCCATACCTTGTTGAATTGCATCGTGCAAATCACCTCTCGAAGCATATTCCAACACCATGAAGGTATCAAAATTGTCAATGAGCTTAGTTATATTTGGACAGCTATCGACTTTTTTCAACATGGCGACTTCATGGTTTGTCTCTCTTAGGACAATAGACTTGCTGAAATCTTTATCATTTGAGTTTGAGCTTGCGCTGGAGCTCGAAGAATTCGAAGTGTACGCATTTGATTTTGTTTTTGAGTTCAAACTGAAAGACTTCACCTCGTTGTTAGGACTTCCATTGTCACGAGGGGATCTGTCATCATCACTACTACTTTCATAAGATGCAAAGTCTGCCAGTCTACCGGTATTGTATTTGACTGCCACTAACTGTGAATCATTGTTTGTATCCTCGGCAATAGAGACGATACCAAAGGACCCTTCGTTGAGTGCCCTAACCTTCAGGTATCTTCCACGCAAAAGTTCTCCTTCTAAGTAACGTTGATAATCAGAGTCTGGTTTTGTCATCTTTGGGCGATTTGATATAGTATGATATGATGTGAGATTGAAAGGTCAGAAGTTTGTGTTTAAGTTCAATATTCAATTCAATACATGCAGTGTTTGGAGAAGTAAGTAAATAAATAATTGGAGTTGACGTTGAATTCAAATTTGATTTTAGTTTCTGGTTTTGATTTCCTTCTTCCTTTGGGTAATGAAAGTGAAGTAAAGTTGGGCGTTATCGCTTATTGTGGGTTTCTAAGTGTGCGCAAGTCCGTGGTATGTGATCTGTTGAGGTGTGAGTCTGCACAGGGGGGTGGGACGAGATGAAATAAGATGAACTTGACTCGAAACTAAGCTTGAATCAAGGGAAAAGGAAATTGGTTGAGCGTTGAGCGGTTGAGTCAACTTTTTCTAAATTGAGCCAAGTACTAAGAAGCGAGTAGGGTTGATTGACTCCTTGACAGTGAGTAGATAGTAGAGATTGGATGTCAAATGATGGTATGCTGTATGCTAGATCCTGTAGTAGATTCTTCACTCTATTTCACGTCAGTCACTCGCTTTGGGGGAGGCAACTGTAGCTACTCTTTGACGGGGGAGAGAGAGATGCAAGACGCCAGCTGGTGTGGTTGATAACAGGAAATGAAGAACAAAATGCGCTCGGGAGGGTGTCCTTAGTCCGTAGTTTGTAGTCTGTAGTCCGTTGTCTGAAGAAGGCGCTGGTCTTGCTGGTGAATCGATGTTACGGTAGAGTTGCTGTTGTGTTGTGTTGTGTGGTGCTGTGTTGTGTTGTGTTGTGCTGTGCTGTGCTTCTCGTTGCTGGTGTTGCCACCTTAATTACGGTCTCTCCTGTCTCAGTGGCCAAATCCCTCGGGGCTCAAATTATGGAGAGCAGCGAAAAGGAGAAGGTAAATAAGTAAATTTGTAGGGTCAGCTACCAGCTATGATCTGCTCTGGTCTGGTCTGGCCGATCGGAACCCGGGACAGCAAGGAAAGTGCAGGACCGCAAAGATAGAGGCGGAGAGACAGGCAAAGACAGCGGCATCCGATACAGCAGCCACTGGTAATGTCTTCAGACCCTCCAAGAGTGACTCTACCGCAATGCACATTCTCCAATCCGACACAGGAATCCCTACAGTCTTCCCTTGACAGCGATATCAGACCATTACTTTCTCCGATTGTTTCCGAACCTGGTGAGCTGGATAACAATCCTTCGACCATGAACAAGATGCTATTGACACCGGGTGATGATGACGACGATTTTCTCTTGCGTTCGTTGAAGTTTGCATCAAGATCAAATACAAATTTAAAACCTCAAAATTCAAGGTTATCGTTGCTATCATCTAAATCGAGTTTGAGAATGTACAAGGATAATCCAACGGAACCGACTACTATGAGCAGTCCCTACATTTACCATCCTAGTGGTTCCAAAATCATTAACTCCACATCCTCATTTCGTCACACATTACAAGATGCCAGCAATCCCCAATCGTCATTACTACATGCACCCAGTATGGAGGGAGCCTCCGGGGCTGCAGAGGTAGAACCTAACCCCGATTTATCTTGCTCTAGACGGTCAAGTATAGCCGAAGACATCATTGGTGAAGTGGAGTATTTGAAAGACCTCACGATTGAGCAACTCAAACGGAGACGTTTTTTCGCTATCTCCATCTTCAGTATCATATGCATCTTCCTCTTTGACCTAATTTTCCTACCCAGAACTACCCTAGATAGAGACCTTAGAAGGTTATATGGCGGATCCTTAACACATGATGAAGTCTCCCGAATATACATTAGTCAACTACACGCTAACCCTAAAGCGGAGACTTATATCAAATTATACGATGAGATTTCACATCAACCTGGTGAACATCACAAGTTTGTACGAAATTTTTTGCAATCTTTCGAATATCTTGACGTGGAGGTTGAGAAGTATAATGTTTACATGGGTGAACCCATTTCCACTAAGTTACAACTAATAGATGCAGAAACGGGGGAAATACTTCTTGAACCCAGTTTGACTGAGTCGCATATACCCGCATATTACCCCTACAGCAAAAATGGTACTATCAATGCAGAGTTTGTCTACGTTAACTACGGATATCCACTAGATTACAAATTATTGAAAGATAGCAAGGTTAATATGGATGGTAAGATCTACATAATGAGAAACGGCGGTAACAATAATAGTGTCCATCCTTCCTTGCTTATACGAGCTGCACAAGATAATGGTGCATCCGGAATTATCTTCTACAGTGACCCACACGATGATGGTAAGTACACTCAAAAGAATGGATACAAGAGCTTCCCCAGAGGATACGCCAGAAATGGTCATGCAATAGATCAAAATACAGGGAGCTTTATATTCACTCAGCCGGGGGATCCAACAACTCCTGGATGGTCTCCCTATCTATTTGATGACTACAAGAGAGTTGAAAATCCGGATACTATACCTCAAATACCCATTTTTCCGGTAAATTATAAAGATCTTGAGCCGATACTCTCGAAGCTCAATGGAATTGGCCCTCATTTCAATTGGGAGGGTGATTTGGCAGGTTGTTTGTACAATCCGGGACCTAGTGGGAAATATCAGCTGAAAATGGTCAATGAAATTGATTATGGTATTAAGCCTATTTACAACATTATTATAGAGATAACTGGTATCATGGCGGATGAAGAGGTTATCATTGGCACTTCTAGGGACGTCATTGGAGGTGCTGGGGGTATCAGTAATGGTGAGATTGGACTATGGGAAATTGCTAGAGGATTTAACGAACTAGTGAAACGGGGTTGGAAACCTTTGAGAACGATCAAATTAATCTCGTGGGATGGTAGCAGTTATGGACAATTGGGGTCAACGGAATATGGAGAGTATCATGCTCAAAGACTTATCAATAACTGTGTTGTGTATATCAATTTTGATAAGATCAAGGGTTCACAATTGCTCATTGAATCGAACCCTCTCTTCAATAACACGCTAAGAAAAGTGATGGAAATAATCATGGTGAATGAGAATGAAAATGAGACATTGGCTGACCTTTTCAAGATGCAAAACAATACTATCGAGCTTATTAGCAATACTGTCAAGGACTACACTATTTTCCAGAACCATTTGGGTGTCTCTTCTATTAATATTGGCTCAATCGCAAACCCTGAGACGGATCCTGTTCCATACTCCAATTCCAAGTACGACAGTGTGGATTTATTGAAGAAGTTTGATCCTGACTTGAAGATACACAATTTATTGGCACAGTATATTGGTATGCTTACAATGGAACTCAGTGAAAATGAAATCATTGATGTGAGCGTCTCTGATTACGCTGACGTGATACACAATAGTTTCCGCTCGATATCAGAAATTATCCCTGAAAACTGGTTGAGCAAAAATATGACGTATCCATTCAACTATAAGAAGTTGAGAGATGAGCTGGAGGAATTGAGGATTTTAGGCACTCGTGTACTTGAACTCTCCACAAGGTTTGATAGCGAACTGAAAGAACTACAGTTGCAGATATTGCAAGATTACCCTTGGTTTAAACTCTTCAAGAAGATTAGGACGGCAGTGAAGATCAAACTGTATAACATCAAGGTGAAAGCCCTCGATAAGATGTTCATATCTATTGTTGATGATCCGAAAGAGAGCATTATGCCATCGAGACCGTGGTACAGACATCTTGTTTTTGCTCCGAGTACGGAGTTAAATCCAATAGGGCACCATACTCATGGAGTAAATGCCAATATTCTACCCGGATTTCAAGATGCGCTCTCCGGTAACAACTTTGAACAGTTTGAGCGCAACCTTGTTGCTCTCCACGTGACTTTAGACCGTATGGTTGAGACACTTTAAATGGTGTAATGTGGGGAAGTATGGGATGAGCAGAGAGGGCCTCGGGCTTAGGGCTTCGCGGTGACGTTTTTCAGTTTCTCCCAAACGTCCAACGTCGAGCCTCACTTTGAATTGCCACTTGACAGTATCGCCACCGCTGTTCTTTTTCGTTCCTTTGTTCTTAAATTGTACACCGTATGTACCTCAATCACATATCCACAGATAACCGCAATGTTCTCTGCAGCTAGAAGACAATTCTCCACCTCTTCCGCCAACTTCTCCAAGGTTTTCTTTGACCTCACCATTGGTGGTGCAAAGCAACCAAGAATCGTCTTTGAACTCTTTGAGAAGGAAGTGCCAAAGACTGCTGAAAACTTCAGAGCTTTATGTACCGGTGAGAAGGGTTTCGGTTACAAGGATTCCATTTTCCACAGAGTCATTCCAGGTTTCATGGCTCAGGGTGGTGACATCACTCACCACAACGGTTACGGTGGTAAGTCTATCTACGGTAACAAGTTTGAAGATGAGAACTTCAACATCAAGCACACTAAACCAGGTCAATTATCCATGGCTAATGCGGGTCCAAACACTAATGGTTCTCAATTCTTCCTCACCACTGTCCCATGTCCATGGTTAGACGGTCATCACGTTGTTTTCGGTGAGATCGTTGAAGGTGCAGATACTTTGAAAGCTATTGAGGCACATGGTTCTCCATCCGGTCAACCAAAGGCAGAGATTAAAGTTGTTGAATCCGGTGAATTGAAGGATTAAGGAATGATTACCGATCTGAGAGCTCATAGCTCATATCTCACAGCTTTATGTACATATTTGATATAACGAGTTATTTATTATCCCAAGCAAAGACAAGAAAGTAAAGTCCTAGTATATCTAGGTCCACCGTAACTACGCGTTCCTTTTGGCAAAAACCTGCCATAATCGCATCAACGATCCAATAGCCATTATCATTCATTGTTCCTAAGCTCATTTTGAACATTGAAACATACAGCACATGACAAGTTCTCTTCTTTAACTCTTCTTCTGCTCTTTATTATGCAACTCCTTCTCTTCATTTAACTTTTGAAACACCGTATGTGCACTCATGAAGAATGAAGTCTGTTGTAATCCAAACTGCTTTATATGCTCGTATTGCTGTGTAGCTTCCTTTGTGAGTTTTGCAAATTCCGCCATTTGTCTGTCGAGGGTCTGCAATTCGGCGTTCAAACTCTGTATCTGTTCATTGTGATTCATTCGTGTTGTTTGGTTGGTTGGCGACGAGGGTTGCGTACTGTATAGTGAGTATACTTTGAAAATAGTGGCAGCTGGACTAAGTAAACAAAGATCAACATGAATTTGAAATCTGAAGTCTGAGGTTGGCGTTTTTACTGGCGATTAAAATTTCGAGTCATTGAAGATCGAAGATCCTTTGACCTTTGACTGATTATTTCATTCCGTGCCAGAATACAGCGTACAAACAAACATTCAGGCGAGCACTTCGAACTCAAAGGCACAAACAAACACGTTACAAGTTTAACCATAAAATGAACGTGGTGGGGAGAAAGTTCCTCAAATCCATGAATGAGATCATGACATCACGAGGATTTGGTGGACCACCGTTAAAGATTGGTGTAGCTCTATCTGGAGGTGTTGATTCTATGGTTCTATTAGACCTTTTGGTGAAATACAAACAAGATACCTCTTCTGCTGATGCTGTGACACGTACACGAGATATACAGATACATGCACTCACTATAGATCACGGTCTACGATCTGAGAGTAGCGAAGAAGCGCTGAATATTAACAATGTGGTGATGAATGTGAGGAAATATCCGATAACTCATCAGATATTGCGAATCAATGAACAGATAAATCGAAATCAGTTGGAGAAACATGCTAGAGAACTGCGATATGCTCAAATGTATCGATATTGTCGAGAGAATGGTATTAATAAAATGTTCATGGGACATCATTTGGGAGATCAATTAGAGACGTTTGCATTGAGACTCAAGTCCAACTCTACACTTTATGGATTGATGTCTATGAAGACGATCACTCCTGGTAATCTCGACGATATTCACGAGATAGATTTGGTGAGACCGTTGTTGAAAGTCTCTAAGGAAGAGATATATGAATATGCTAGAGAGAATAAATTGCAATGGTTTGAAGATCATACCAATGCAGACCCTACATTGACCTTTAGGAATAACATTAGGGAGAAACTTCACCAGAGTGAGGAATTGAGGGCCAATATTACCGAGTTGTACCAAGAAGTTAATGATGTGATGAACGAGGCCATTTACAAGAGACTCCCGCATCCAGGAGTTAAGGATGATGGTAAATTGGAGACTTCAAACTTTATTTTGGATAGCAAACTCAATACGAAAACGTTATCCCTTTCAATTGATTTGAGAATTAGAGATTTACAATTACTGACAGCCATTGACTATATGGTGATTGATCGATGGTTATTCAATAAAGTGTGGCAAGTGAGTCCCTCATCGCGGTATCATTATGGATTTACCAAATTTGATTCAAAGTACTCGACATTAACGCCCAATGTGGATGCGCGTAGTCTCAGTGAGGACATTATTGATACCGTGTGGCAGCAACGTCGAGATAAGGAGAATCGCAGACGTCAGAAGAAGAGACCGAAGAATACAGAAAGTTCAAAGGGCGATAACAAGAGAACTCTTGCTGGGTGTCTCTTCTCGTGGTGTGATGCAGGGTCTAAGTATAAGAGCGGCTGTACAGGTTATGCCCTTGAAATCACTCTCACTGTCGTGCGAGAACTTCCACATAGAAATCGCCAACAGCCTCACGCACTTCTCAAGGAGGGGGTAAATTTCTACGACGAGCGGGTCTTCCTGACGCTATCCCATGATGGTAGTGCTAGTGCCAGTGGTACTAAACAAGAAGTGGTGGCGAGAAACTTCAGTGAGGATCTTTACAAAGAGTTGCGCATTGGTGAGGAGGGTGGTCTCTCTGTACCAGCATTTTTGCAAAGTATTAACTCTTCAAAGGAGAAAAAGAAAAAGAACAAGAACACCAGTTACGATCATGCACATCGTGTTGCCGCTGCATGTATTGAGTACAAAGTACCAGTGGTTACCGTCTCTATGGGAGAGAATGTGTCGACAGTTGTGTTTCCAACGCTACAGGAGGGTGGTGGCTCTGTCTCTGGAAGTGTTGGTGTGAGGGTAGCCATGCGGCTGAAACGACCTCTCGTGGTGTGAATATTCAACAGATCGGGATGTGGTCGGCTTAAGAGATGTCAATATACACATGGCTCATGTACATATCTCTAATTCAGATACAAATTGAGCCATTGTATTAAGCGGCTTAACTCGGGGTATACCATGCATGTGCACATGTGGGAGTAGAGCTAGTGATCGACGGGTGCAGGCGACGTGCAAACCCGGCGACTCGGCAATGGGCATGCATGAAAAGGGGCTGCTAAAAGTAAATTGCGGGGGCGAAGGCTGAGCCGCCAACGGACCCCGGACACCGAACACCGAATACCGGACACCGAACACCGAATACCGACTCGCAGTTCAATCAACCTCAACCCAGCTACATGCAAATTACTTACTATAGCTGAACATAGACGTAATTGGTGGAATAAGAAATGAAATAGTTAGAAAAGCAATGTATAAAGAAAGAGATAGCATGTTGAATAGACGGGCCCACACACTCACGTGTTCACCTCGAACGAGTTCTAGCCGCCATTGCTGCTGTTGAAGAATGTGAGGTGTCTAGGTGTATGTTCCGCTGTTGGCACCATTGGAGTAGCACCATCTCCAGTGCCAGTACTAGTTCCAGTGCCAGTGGTGGCGATTTGCGGGGCTGAGGCGGATTTGGTGAGTTGCGATTCACTGCGTATTTGTGATGCTTGTACGGAATACTTGCTTGGCGTTCTTGGGCTCGCAGAGACGCAAGTAAGATTGTAAGAGAACACGCTCATTGCAGGTGATAGCTTATAACTTGGTACAGGAGTGAATATACACTCATTGGCGTTGCTTAAACCTTCACGGATAGGAGTGGCATTCATTGGGTATAGTCTGTAATTATTGGAATGTGATGTTGTTGATGAAGAGATGGAAGATTGAGGGGATGATCCCATGCTCTCCAAGGAACCATTGGATACAGAAGTGGACTTGGACGTGGAAGTAGAATTGGAATTGGAAATGGAAGAAGGGCTGGAATTGTCCGAATATGTTGATGCAAGGTATGCGTTGAATGGAAATGTGATTCCAGATCCTGGGATGCTATTATTTCTCTTCCTGAACATCAGTTCTCGCTTCTTAGCCCTGAGAGCTCTCCTCAATTCAATGTAGTCCTCGGGGCGTTTCTTCTCACCGTGTAACTGGATGTTGATGTGAGTGTTCAAATGGTTGAGGGTACCGTATTCTTTAGTGCACCCAGTATAGGTACACTTGTAATACCTCTCAATTTCTTTAAACTTACGTCTATGTCTGGTCCTGCCAGACTTGGAAGCAGATGAAGATGCGTTTGATGAAGAAGATGCAGTGCTGGTGAGTGAAATCATGGATTTGGATCTAACATTCTTCTCAGGAACGTTATTCTCAAAATTGGTGCCCAAACCAGTTGGGACAGATTTCCTAGAAAAGAAATCCGGAATATCGGATGAGCTAGCGGCCAAACTCGTTCTGGGAGATATGTTGACACTGTGGCCAAAAGGTGCTAAACGTGATGCGTTATTGACGTCAAATGGATTATAGACCATCGGATTCGATTGTTGGTTGGTAATGATGCCATTGGTATTGTCAATGCCAGCACCAGTTCCAATTACAGGAGTAATGGGAGCAAATGGATTATAATGGCCAGCATTACCACCATCGTTGCCACTCTGCAATGTAGAGGTGTTTGTGTAACTTGGGTAACCTGAGTAACCTGAGTACGCGGTACTTGGATGTGTGTAAACCCTCGACTGTTGGTGGTGACTGAATGGCTGGTATGGTACCGGTGGCGGTACCGGTGGCGGTCCTGGTAGTGGCATTTGCATGTGCATTACCAATGGCATTGGTGCTGGTGCTAATTTTGCAAGTTGTTGCTGATCATGCTCTTTCTGTTGCACACGATCTGGCTTGGGATCTTGATCTTGCTGTTGTTGATGGTACTGCTCTGCTTGTCCTACATCACGTTTCTGTGTTGGTAGATTATTCCACCAGTGTGTAGAGTCTGAGAAAGGAACGGACTGAGGCATGAACTCGTATGTACGTGTATATCCTTTATAAGAGATCACAATAGTTTGAAACACCACGTCGTGCTGGTTGAAACAGTCCTCTGCTAGTTCTGAAACAAGCGGGCCGTTTAGTCTTTATATACAGTTTTGTAGTTATGCACGTTACGGTATATTGTGCTATAAGGTTGTTAACTCAACACCAACTGGTGTCCCACTGATCGAGTTAATCCGACTCTTAGCTCTTATCTAATTTTTGAGATCTGACAGCACGAGATCGATCGACAATAAGATCAATAGGGATGCTGCGCCCAATTTCAGGGCTTTTTTTCGTTCATGCGGGCACCGGGGCCGAGCGTTGCATTGTTGTGTTGTGTTCGTTTAGTGAGACGGGTGCTTCTCAATTAATGCAAGCTCATGTGTGTGCATGTGGGGCCACAAGCCACAGCCTTTCGATAAGGCAATTTGCACAAATTAAGCTACACATTTATGCATGCTTGGGCATATAGTGACTTCACTTCTGTTATACGCGTACAACCGTAACTTTAATAAATGTTGTATCTTGTGTGTGCGCTGACAGCTTACTGGAGTGTAATACACTTTTAGCTGAGCCGTAAAGTGTTCCCTCGGAACATGGCGAGTTACGCCGGAGCTATTTTTGTCACCTTCGCTGCAGACGGGGCTATCGCTAACCAATCCGGCCCGTCAAGCCGAGAATCGAGCTTCGCCTTGGCAGCTGCAGTCTATGCGTATCTGTTGTCAAGATTATAGATGAGTACATGCAGGATTCGGTGACTTCCCCCTTCAAACACAAATCTAATGCTCAATAGCTTACAGATTAAGCCAAAGCAATCCAAAACATACATTTACATTTTGCTGATTGGTTACAACGATTTCCTTCTTACAAATTAGTCAGCTATGTGCTCTAGCTGAGAGACATGTACCTATACATCAAATTCTTTTTTAGGGTCCACGCAATTATTTTCAAATTTACAACAGTAATAATTCATGTCACCGGAGACGCCGAATTAAAATGGAAACCCAGGAGGCGCAAATGTATATGATGCGGCCCAACCAGCTCGAGCTGTTCCATGGGTATGCCCAATATGTGTATATCAGGCTCCTCCTTCAGCGGTATAATCATATCAAGTTAAATGTACATGCGTCATTGCAATTCCTAAGCCAATCAAGCTTCCTCGTATTTAAAAGCTTGGATACCACTTGCGATAAGCTATAAAATTGGCAGACATATTTATATCTATAGCTAGGGCTTAAGTTGACACGGTCGGATTTAAACTCAACCACTTTCAGGGATCCCCAGAAACGCCCAGAATTATTCCCACATGCACATAGATATCCATATAAGTCAATAGATTACACAATTGCATCGTGAAACCACTAAGCCGGCTTAAAATCAATTTAACTGTCACCCCAAATTATACAGCATCGCCTTTTTAAGACTTGGACACATGTGTAGAGCCCTCCTTTGTGCAGTTATAGCTTATAACCAATAATTCGTGAATTAGGCACAAAAATTGGCCGACATCTCGCATGCATGTGTGCAATATTGCAAGCTCGTTCGGCCTTTAATTGTACAGACGAACGTCTAAGTATGTATAGATTCATTCATACACGCGTAGGCCGGTGCAGACTATGAGTAGTCGTGATTAATGGTTCCTTTGAATTTACGTTCATAGATCGTATAAAACATATAGCCACGTAGGTTGCCGAAATCATGTATAATTTTAGTTGTTTTATGATATCGTACGTTGAGATGCATCCAATCTCCCGTAAATATAAACGGCCTTTATTTAACGTCGCAAACTCTCAAAGCTAACAAAAACCCATATACCTAGTAAAATTGATGAACACGAATTATAAGATTATAATCAACCAGCAGTTAATAACTTATCAAGAAAACTGGTAGCAAGCATACTTAACTCATCAGTTTTCGAAACCCCACAAGGTAGCAAGCTAAATCTAGAAATATATAGACGATCGGCAATGGTAGCTCATTCATGCACCAGTCATGTACGTGGACATATACACCTTCGAAATATGATGATTTCTCCCGAATCTAGATTACTACCCATACAAGCGGCGACCCTTTCATAAAATCCTTGAATTTGCATGCCATCTCGATATATAAAGATCGCAGCGTATATGTATACTTAACGAACGAGATCCAGACAACCGTCACACAACGTCATGTTACATACGTGTGTGTGCAAACTGTAATCTGTTACTTCCAAGAATATTGCAGGCCAAAGATTAAATTAAGATACGAGGGAAGAACTTAGAAGATTTGGGTTCATATTGTTTCACCTTATAACTTATAACGACCAAAAGAGTGTAATAACCAGAAACTAGGGACGCCAGATAATGATAAGAAACAACAATAAGGGCTCCTTTAATTTCAACTGGAATGCCAGATAAAAGCAAGTTACACTTTTGGCTAGAGGGAGCTCTAATAAGCCTCTATAAAATGAACGTTCTCTTTCCGTGATTTCATGTTTGTGAAGTGTATACACTGTTTTAGAATAGTATAGCATGGTTAATACAACTCGCAAAATAGACCGGGTGATAGATTATAGAATAAACTTGTGAAATCAAAAATGGTTGGTACCCTGACTGGCTAGTAATCACACACATCGGTAAAAGAGGCGCTTCATGCGCATATATGGGGTACAAGTTCATGTCAGATCAAGTGGCGGATCACTCTTCGTGTCCACCTTCTACGTCGAAACTCTCCTGTAATGTCGTACACCCAACCTTCTCTATCTTCCTTGGAATACAGTTCATGATAACAGTTGTTCTCGAACATCCACCCAGTGCTCTCAGATAATGTCCATTCCTCTCCATTAATGAAACTCCAATGTACATCGCCCCTGAGTTTCTTGGTAGCAGAATCACCCATCTGCTCTTCATCCTCATCATTTGTTCCCGTGTCGCTATACTCCCACTTCATGGAAATCTCCTCCGGTGGCTTCACATCCTCCAAGTGGAACACAAGTTGTGGTTTTCTTCGTTGTACCCTCTGCTCTTCACTTACGTTAAAAACCGTGCTGCAAAATCCATAGAATTCATAACGGGTCGGGTGCAAAAGGTCTTGCTTTGCAAGCTCGTAAACCTCCACTTCTCTTGAAAATGCGGGCTCGTCAATGATAACTGCCTTGTGTACGCCCTTATTCTCTTTACTTTGCGTAGGTTTCTTCATCTTCTCCTTACCCCTCCTTGCTGTCTTACCTTGATATACTATTAAGGCGTTCTTAAAGAGTTCTTTCCGGTAAGGATGGTTGATCACCATGCCTATCCACACTCCAACAACAAATATAAGTTTCCAAGGTATGTATGGTCCCAACACGCATCCAATGAAGCAAATGCTTAACACCTTGTAAAGCAACATCGTCGATTGTTTCTCATCGTGGAACTTGCAATGATCATCCACAAACTTCTGTGTGCTATCAATGAAATTCAAAATAATGTTCGTTTGCAACTGCACGTTGTACAATGTTCTCATTATGAAGTTTTTATATCTAACCTTGTTGTTGAGTGACATGCTCTCATCTTCCATAGTGGTCCCTGCTTCTGTTGTAGTGTTTTTGCGTTCCTCCTCCAATAATCGATATAGCTCCTCAAGTTCCTGGAATTCGGCATCTTCATATCGTCTTAGGGAATCGAAGGTCTCTTCGAGTTTACCATTCTCAATCTGAGAACTGATCTGATCCTCTATATCACCATCTTCATCTCTCCCCTCCTTGTAAGTACCATCGTCATCTTCCCAAAGAAAGCCAAACAATCCACAACTTCTCTCAGAATGGGTATTCTTCAAACGTGGACCTAATCCCGAGTCCCAATGGTTTAACAAATTTGCGTTTGAAGTAGGGGAGCTGGGTTTGGTTACAATTGGGTGTCTCTCCAGATATCGCTTCGAAAGATAGTGAACAAAGTAGATGAGTGGATACAACAGGAAAAAGTAAGGGTATATGCAAGCCCATGTGTATAATAGTAAAACAAACAACGTCTTCTCGTTCTGAGTCCAATTGAGAATCGCTCTGAGACCTTTCAAATTGGAAGCAACATCGCCAAGGCAAAGGGATAATGTATGGAAGTTGACTGCTATTTTTCTAAGCGATAGATGTTCATCTTTAGCGGGTTCGTGTGTTTCTGGTGGGGTTTCATTTCCACTACCACTATCATGGCCATTCTTGTTCACGTTGTCTTGGCTATCATGGTGGTTGTGTCGGCTCCCTAAAAGAAAGTCATAAATGTGCTTTCTGCACTTCTTCGGTCCAATTGGCTCGTGTGTAAATGGGATGTCATCCACGTTTAAGTCTTGCAAATCGTCGAGTAAATCCAATAAGTTTGCATCGTCGCCAGCAACGGTGGAGATGATTGCTCGAAGTACTGCCCCCACTATACGGTTCTTCTTCGGCGTTTGAAGCGGTAATTTTGATATTTTGACAGATTGATATCTTATGCCGCTTCCGCCTCCGCCACTAGGGCCTGCCTCAGAATTGTGCTGACAAGGAGCAACGGCGTCGCCCTGGCGATTACGGCCACCGATTGCTGCGTCCACAAAACGGGTGGACATTGTTGTTAGAGGTGATATTTGTTTTGTTGCAGGATGCGGTGTGATGCGATGCAGCGCCCAAGTTGAGCTTCACCCGCAGAACAGAGGGCTCAAGATAAAGGCTCAAGCTCAAGCTTAATGCGATTGAATTGGCCGGTGACTGGCGAGCAGAAGGAGTGGAGGCTCAGCTCCTGCGGTGTGAGGTGTGAGGCTTTAGGGCTAGGCGTTTTGCGGTAGAGTTATATCCTCTATGAAACTACAGGTAGATTGATTTATCTTAACCTTAGGGCCTACAAATATACATACATAGCGTGGGGTTCGGTGCGAGGTATCAGTCAAGTCTCTTCGCTAACCATGCCCTCAAACAATTTCCCAAAACACTTGTTCATAGGATTGTTGTAATGTTCGTAGGGGTCATCTCTCCCAAGTCTATCTCCACAGATATTGCAAAAGAAAACGAGGCATTTCATACAAGTCATTTTATTACAACCATCAGAACGCTGGATGTAGGTGTTGCAATTGGGACATTTGATAATTTCTGCCTCTCCGGATTTGATCAATTCCTCAAACTGTTCTTGTGCAATGTGTTCGCTGACTGCAAGTTCCACTATTTTGCGACCATACTTGAATGCTATATTAGAGCAAACGCCCCTATCTTCGAGAGATTGTAAATGAGGATTGGTACCATTGTGTTCAATCCATGCTTCAATAGCTTCTGAGGGGATATTACGCATATACATGGAGCATGAATTGATGTTCCCATGCCATGAATGGAAACAATCACTGCAAAAAGCAAATTTGCAAGTAGGACATATAGCCAATTTTGAATCCGGATCCCCCTTGATAAATGTAGTGGAGCATAAGCTTCTCGGACATTCGGCCACTCTATTGGGGAAAAATCGTCGATAAGCATCCATACTGGCTCTGAAATGCAATTCCCGATATCGTTCAATTAACTTCATATATGTTTCCTCTGGTAAAAAACGCTTCAGTGTTACTGTCTCAATTGGCAAGCGAAAGAATGCGGTATCAAACTTTTGGAAATCAGATATTCGCCCCTCCTCAGCCAGTTTGTAAAGATGATCAATATACTGCCGGTGCTCTTTAGTGCAGTCAAAGGAAGGGCAGTGTACTGCTTCTATCTCACCTCTCTCTATAATATGGGTGAAATAATCATTGAGGCAGAGATTGCAAAACACATGCTCACACTGGGGAAATTGCGTCGATTCACTACCTTTTTGTTCGGATTGACAGATATCACAGGGGAAAGTTTGTTGATCAAAAAGTTTCTGTTGAGCTTCTTCATTGGCCTTCATCAAGTAATCAAATATGGTATCTTCAGGCTTGAGAGTCAGTTTGTGAGTGATTTCGTAGGAGTTTCCGCCTATGACGACAGACTCGTTGGTATTTTGGAAGATTGAAAATCCCACCCTGCCTGATGTTGATATGCTGTCAATGTAAGCGTATAATACTGAGCTTCGGTAACTTTCCCAAATATCTGTAAGATCCTTTTTGATGCTGATAATCTTCTCTTCAGGTAGCCACTCATGGGTATTATTATCAATAGTGACTTCAGGCGCAGAAGAGAATGGGTAGTCACTTTTCAACAACATAGATAGCTTAAGTGATGGTAGATGGTTGATTATAACACTCCGTTCTCCGGATTCAACTAGAACGGGCCACTCTAATTCAATAGGAACGTCAATAGTACAACAGATCTCTCCATTAGCTAGTGGATGCACTTCAGTCTCGGGGAAGATACAGCAGAGTGCTTCTATCTCATCTTGTCGTGCCTGTAAATCATCCATGTGGTCTCCGCTTGCGCTTGCGTATCTCCTTGTGCTCGATCAGTCTACTATCGAATGGTGCGATCCACGTGAATCATCGCATAGTCCGCCTCGGAGACCTTCAAGTGCTTACAATCACCGAACCATGTTGGGGCGCAGGTATCTCGGTATGGTCTTTTGTGGCGCAGCCCTCATACCGCAATGAGTAATTGGAGCTGAGTAAGGTGAGAGGTGAGAGGTGCATGGTACGTGATTTAGCTCTTCAGCTTCTCTGTCTGTTCTTCAACAAGCCTTTTTGCTCCTTGAATGACCAGCAGGCTTACCCAAACGGTGGCTGGGCTGTTGTACCGTCCTGCGGTCTTCTGTCTTCACTGTCCACTATGGAATCTGCAGTCTCTACGCTGGGGCAATTGTTTACGCGCCGCGTTGCTGGTTTTTGGCGCTTGCAGAATTTGTTGACTTTTCGTGTTCTGTGGAAAAGAAAAATACCAGCAACGGGTGATATTCTGCTAAGATCACAATTCAATATGTACACGGAATCATCTTCCGAGCCAGCCATGGACAAGAAGACCTGGCACTTTCTGCAGCAAGCTCTATCTCTGCCCTTTGTTACTGATCCCTGCTCTTCTTTGTTCCGCCTTTCCCTTTGGCAGTTGAGCCCGTATCACTTTGACCCTTATCCTTCATCTGGAATCATCGTGCTTCACACAAGACTTATCAATCCAAAGCATTCCATTGCATTCACCTCTCTGCATTTGATAAAGCACGGCAGCAATATCTGAGGAATATAAGGAGGCTTCTCAAACATTACAGACAAAACAAAAGAATTTCAACTCAACTATATTGTCATGCAGCTCTCTAATGCAAGATATCTTACCCTTGCTTGCTTAGCATGGGCAGACTTCTCCGCAGCGGCTGTTGGTGGAACTACAAATCTGAAGAACTTGGTCGATGAAAGCATATTAATGCTAGGAGACTTTGATGCCATATCATTCTACAATACGAATGACTCTTATGCTTTTGATGGAGATACGAACATCTACGAACTCTCTTCCACTAACAACTCCGTCCAATACTTATCAACATTGAATATCTCAAGTTACCCATCCATATGGCAACCAGTTGACAACAATACGTCCATAATGGTTATTGACGACAAGCCATATATCTACTCTCTTCCAAAATCATCCTTACAGGAGCTCAAAAATTGGGACAATGTCGATGGTACCATCGAATCTATTCTGTATGATGCATCAGACAAAATCTTCTACTTTGGTGGTTCCCTAAGTTACAATAACTCTCATGGTGCAATTCAATATGACTACTCCAGCGAAAAGCTTTCTTCTCTCCCCTTTGGCGGGTTTAATGAGAATTCCATAGTTAACACGATTAT
This sequence comes from Pichia sp. P7020A, assembly GCA_025531525.1. Taxonomy (NCBI): domain Eukaryota; kingdom Fungi; phylum Ascomycota; class Pichiomycetes; order Pichiales; family Pichiaceae; genus Pichia; species Pichia sp. P7020A. The sequence goes on along the minus strand of JAMYHI010000039.1, from coordinate 63,780 downwards.
CAAGTATGCTGATTCTGACAGCATCGTTTTCGGTGGAATGTTCGATGATATCGGTTACCCGGAATTATTAAATATTACTTACAATGTGACTACTACCAATCACACAGCTTTCAGAAACTCCTCCAATCTAATTGACATTTCTCAAAAAATCCCAATCCTGGCTTCTCAAGTCTCCGCTAGTAATGGTGATAACTTCGAGAACATAATCTGTCCACAGGACGACTCCAATGGTTGGACATTACCTCCGAACCAGTTGGGCTCATGGTCTGCGACCTTACAAAATGAAGTTACTCCATCGAAAATTCGTTTATATAACTCGCAGTCGGATACTAATGGTGTCAAGTCTTTCAGAGTTATAACCTATCCTGCACAAGGTATCATGAACATGTCATATGTTGACCCAGCAGACATGACCATCAAGCATTGTGACGCATTCTGTCCACTCTATCTTTCCAATGATATCACTAAAGCACTTTCCTCTTCTAACATCACGGGCAATGATTACTATACTTTCACCAACGACAATCAAACAGTTCTACAATTGACAGATCAATTCCAGGACTTTGCTTTTGTCAATCAGATTGGAGTCACATCATTCACTGTCCAAGTGATGGACTTCTACGGAGATCAAGCTGAACTGGATGGTGTCGAACTATCAAGGCGTGGAATTACTGTCTTTGCTAATGACACGCTAAACAGCATCGATACTTGCTCTGCAACCAACGATTATGAAATTTCCGTGAGTGCATCAAGTATAGGGGGTGTGAATTGGCAATCCAGCCCATTTGGTAGCTCACTGGTTACAAATCTTTCTCCTGATTCCATTACAGGAGAGCAAGGGATCAAGTATGAAGTTAACATCCCAGTGTCAGGACAATATTCCATGTTGATGTATACCAGTGGTTGCATTCAAGATAATTCTTGTCCAAATAGAGGTGTGGTTAACGTGACTGTTTATGATAGTTTCGATACACCCCTCAGTAATCAATTGATTTTCCAAACTAACGAATATGAAAAATACGATACATTGTACACTGGGGATCTGAATATCAACACGAACAACCAGCCTGTATCGATTGAGATGATTTTACTGAATCAAACCGAACAATCTAGCATCAATTTTGTTGCGGATTCCATTCAACTACAATATATTCAACTTGACGTTAGTGAAATCACAGGAAATATTACCAGGAAATACAACGTTACGAAGCATGGGTTAATCGATATCAATGGTCTACTGGAATATGCCCCAAACAACTTTACAAATGGTCAAGTATCCTATCCGATTGGCAATACCAGTATCAATCAAATCGGCTATATGCTAAGTGACGATGCCCTGGTCACCCAATTGGTTGTTAACGAAACCTCGATTATCATTGCTGGTGACTTCAATTCCGTCTATGGTGAAGGCATCCTTGGTGTGGATCTTGCATCTACTAACGCATCTCAAATCAAGACTTCTGGCTTTTTCTCCATTGGTGGCGGTGCCAACGGGGAAGTTACTCAAATGTATGGTCCTGCTGAAGAATTTGTACTGCTGGGCTCATTTGATCATTTCAAAAATGCAACTGATTCACAGTCCATGAATGGTGGAGCTATCTATGATGGAAGGATTCAACCTTTAAATGTCACGAATCCCTCAGAAGTGTCTAACCTCAATGGATTTGTCTATAACGATACTGAATACTTACTTCTTGGCTACAATGATTCTACCACCAAACTATTTGACTTTACTGGAGATTCAATGTTTGAAAATACATCAACTTTAGCGATGAACATAACGGCAGTCATGGACTCAGAATATAGAGATTGGTTTACCTTTGACGGACCTGAAGCATCCACATCTTTTGTTATGGGTTCCATTTTGAAGTATGATACTGCTGCTCAAAATATAGTGAAGATTGATGATGGTAGTTTGAACGAAATTAACTCATTATCCAATTCTTCTATTGTCTCGGGTACTTACCTTGGAAACTTTACATTTGCACTTGGAGGCTCAGATATCTACTTACTAAATGGAAACTCTGCCTCGCAACTTTCTTCTGATATCCATATTGCAGAAGGTTCATCTGTGGAGACCATAATTAGCTACAAATCAAACCTTATCTTTGGGGTTGATGGAGACGCTACTTATAAGTCCACTGAAATTGAAGGTTTAGCATTCTACGATATGGAAAACTCCACTTTGAAAACACTCAATGAAACTTTCACTGGTGTAATTCAAAATATGGTTGTGGACCCTGAATATGGAATAATCATTGCAGGTGGTAACTTCACCGTCGGAAAGTGTCAAACTTTGTGTACATTTGGAAACAATTCAGACTCTGTTGAAATTAGTAGAGCTGTTTCTGACATCAATGGTGTGGTTTCTACTCTGAACTATTATGATGCGTACAAGGTTCTAATTGCTGGAAATTTCACTGCTTCGGGAACTCACGGGTACATTGGTCTTTACGATACCCGCCATAATAACATTTCGGTTATTGGTGATATGAGTGATCAATTGTCCGGACCTGTCAGTTCCTTCATGTTTGGTAATGACAAGACTGAGAAGATGACACTTGATGACGTTATTGTGGTGACAGGTGAGGACTACATTGGTTACTTTAACAATTCCAAATGGAACTCTCTAGCAAATGGCTTGAACTTGGATGATTCAAATATTGGCGGCGCTTCTTTGGTGAATTCGACCGATTCCGAGCAAAGTTTCTTTGACTCTCAAGTATTACTCCTTACAGGACGTCTATCCATCGACAATCTTGGTACAGTGTCGAGTGCAATTTGGAATGGTGAAAAGTGGATCCCTTACACTATTTCATCATCAGGTAAAGGCATCAGTAAGGCTAGTGCTCAATCTGTTGTGCGAATGACTTCAATGCAAGTCTATGATGGAACTTTCTCTGGCCCAACTTCATCTTTGCCATCTTCCACAAGCACCCCATCAAGTGTGGAGCACAAATCAGCGGAATTTACCAATGGACAAGTCGCCGGTGTCGGTTTTGCTCTTGCTCTAGGAACTATTCTCCTCTTTGGAGCAGCAGGGTTACTTTACATGTTTATCAGTGGAGATAGTCCAGAAGCCATAGAAGGCTTAAGGCTCACTGGTGAAGATCGTGTCTTACATGAGGAGAAACTTCCGAGCTCATAGCTTTCATTTTACACTTCATTTCTATTTGCATTCTTTCCGTTACCATTCTTTCAGCTTTTCGGCTATAACTTACATTTCTTGCTTTTATAAACATTCTTCTAATCATTCACTTGTATGTTCTCTTGATATTCCGGAACAGTAAGCCGGGGCTTTGAGTGTTTTAGGAGGCTACCAGGCATCTTCCGCTTATTCCGCCGGTACTAACCGCTGTCCGCCTTTTCGCGTCAACTAAAACCAAATCTGTTGATCTTTTATCATGTTTTACGGAAGCGCACATCCATGTTGTGCAGAGAACTAACTTTATATAACAGCTTGCCAATTCTCGCAAACTTGGACTACCAGAGCAAGGCAGTGATGGAACTTCCACTTTACCAGATTTATGGTAAAAAAATTGAAGGAGCAGATGACTCTGATATAAGTGGGTGTTCCTCGTTCAATTCTCAACAATTATTGAAACATGCCTATTCACCCAGAATATCAGTTTTAAGTTCTGACTCTGCAGATGATATGGTGAAACAGTTTGGAGATGTGGCCGATGTTCATCATTTGTTTACGTATTACGAGAATGTGTTTGCTTATGGCGACAGCTATAACAAAAGTATAGTCTCCTTGATGAACAACAACAACAAAACGTCAGCCAGTGTGGCCGGATCTGGCTGTGTTAGGTTTGTTGGGGATATTTTGAATGTGAATTGTGAAGCCGGTAGCTCCAGTCAGGAGTTATTTGACATAACGCAGTGTGAAAATAGACTAAGCAATCATGTCAACAAAGTCGATAATGCGATCAAAAAGACGAGTGGAGAATCACTCTCTTACGAATCTTATCGGACACATCTTCGAGGGATATCAGGTTTGCAAAATAGCGTGTACTTAGCAATGCTTGCCACATACAATAGTTCTAATTCACTTTCATCTTTTGAATGTTTTAATCATCCTGTTGTGCAAGTGGTTGCTGTGACAGGTAATGACACTAAGGAGACCATTAAGGAATTGACATCATCCTTAGAGACTCGAGAGCTCCCCAGGTGGCTTGATTCCAGCTCCATGCTACAGCATATTATGATATTGGTAGATGATGGTGATAATGTCATGCTTCAAAATGCGCTTAAGTTCCAAGAAGATTTAAAAATTAAATACGGAAAACGAAGTACTGTTGTGCCCATAAACATTGAAGCTGCCAAAATACCACTAGAAGGAAAAACCGTGAAATTGATTCCATCCTTATTTCAAGCTGGGATGCCTGTCTTGGAAAAGTCTGAGGTGGGATCGTTGGAACTTAGTGAGGGGGCATTTAATACGTGGAAGAGGCCTTTACAAGAGTTTCTAACAAAAGATCTCGTGGTCTTTATGAACAACCAAATAAAGAAATGGAACGAGGAATTTGTGGCTAATAAGACCAGTTTGACTGGGCGTTTATTTGGAGGAAGGAAATGGGGGACAAGTTCCAGAAGTTCGTTTTTCTCTTTTGGCTCTAATCAAAGTTCTCTGAATGAAAAGAACATTCCCACTGGAACTGGTAATGAGCCATCGTATAATGCCTCTGAAGGTTACTACATGGCGACTTCCCCTGAAATGATTTTACGAAAGTTGGGTGATTGGTATTTCATGCTTGGGGACTATAAAAATGCATTCTCGACATATGAACTGATCAAGAAGGATATGCTCAATGATAAGGCTTTCTTGCACTTGGCATCTTTGCAGGAATACACCGTATTCTCTCTACTCTTGGGGGCAGCAAGTCGGACTGATACTGATTCTCAACCCATCACCTCCAAAATGATTAACTCTACAATCACGCCACTCATTGATTCATCTTTCTACTCATATCTATCAAGGAGCAACTTGAAGTCTTATACACTTGGTTTAATGGTGACTTCAGCTGAGTTGTATCTTTTATTGGCACAGAGCACCATCAGAAATGGTACCACATTCTCACTCAACACGAATTCCTTGATTGAACTTTATCTAGGTGAATCCTTGAACTTATTCAAAAAAGTTGTCGATTCGAAACTTCTGGGCTCTCTCTCCAATGCATATTTTATGCAACGTATTGCATACGTTTACAAAGCATACGATCGAAATTACCGTATGGCACTTGATGTTGAGCCACCCTACTATGAAGAAGATAATGATTTCAAGAAGAAAGTGATCAATTCAAATCTGGACAATATGGGTAGTAATAGAGATAGAAAAATGGAATTATGGCTTGCCCTTGCCGCCAATGAACTTGGTCCAGTGGAGCAGCCAACACAAACGCAACTAATGGTGTGGCGGTTGTTGGATCAAATTAACGCCGACACTACAAATACTTCTCAGCTGCGCTGGTTGAATCGCCGAGGCGGAATCCTTGCTCAGTTGATAGACGGCTTGAAGCTTTCCTTAAACAAAGAAGCTGTTATATAGTTACGTTCTATAGACCAAGGTGTGTAGTACACCGAAACGATTGCACTGTATTCCACGTAAAGAATGTCTGCTCTGACCCTTAATTCCGAGTTCCCCAAGAAATGAAATTTCACGAGGGCCGGAGGCGTGTGAAGCCAACATGCTACGTGTTCGACGGCCAAAGTGGAGCCATAGCTAGGAACACCTGAACGCATATCCGTGAACCTAATTGACTTTGCAATTGGCGGCAGTACAGTACAACCAGCATACTTCATCAATGCCTCAAGTTTTCTTCGCAAAGGTCAAGAGTGTCCTCTCAGCAGACACAGTGGTTCTCACCTCTCCAAAGGGAAATCAGGAACGAGTTCTCACATTAGCATACCTGCAATCACCAAGATTGCAAACCAATGAGAAGTACGCATTTGAGGCTAGAGAGCTGTTAAGGAACTTACTCGTTGGTAAGCAAGTCAAGTTTTGGGTTTTATACAAAAGCAACACCAATAGAGAATTTGGTGATATCTCCTCTCCAATCTTCCAATCCTTGATCGAGTATGTCTTATCTAAGGGTGCTGCTAAACTTCGGGACAACGTTTCCTCTTCCTTCGGTAACGAAGAAGATGATATTGAAAAGCTCAGTAAAGTTCAAAAGGAAGCGGAGCTTAATAAGATTGGTCTTTGGGATCCAAACTACAGAAAAATTGAACTCATCGACAGACCATCTAACCTTGACTCTACACCAGTCGATGCCATCGTTGAGAAGGTTTTGAGTGGTGATAGACTCTTGGTCAGAATCTTGGTAGGCTCTCACAAACACTCTGTTATTCCTGTACTTATTGCTGGTGTGAAAACTCCAAGAAGCTCAAGCAATGATGAACCTGCAGAAGAATATGGAGACGAAGCTAAGGAATTCGTTGAATCTAAGCTATTGATGAGATCCATTCAGGTTTCTCTTCTTGGTGAATCCCTTTCTGGTGTTTTGGTCGCTAACATCATTCATCCAAATGGCAATATTGCCGAAAAGCTTCTAGAAGAAGGTTTCGCCGAAGTGTGTGACTGGCAATCTTCAATAGTCGGTGCTAAGACCATGGGTACTTTGCGTAAGCATGAAAAGCAGGCGCGTGAAGCAGGCAAGAACTTATGGAAGAAACATGCTTCATCTTTGATTGCATCTTCGGATTCAAATGGATCAAAACTCTCTATCGGAAGTAGAAATGGTGCCACCGTTGGCAAAATTATCTCAGCAGATACCATTCTTTTAAGATTCAAAGACGACACTGAAGCTACCGTGCAGTTGATCTCTTTGAGAGCACCAAGACCTTCTGATCCTGCTACCTCAGCTTTCGTTAATGATGCAAGAGAGTATGTAAGACATAAGCTCATTGGAAAACACGTTGATGTTGTTGTCGAAGGCATTAGAGAAGGTAATGAACAATTTGATGAGAGACCTCTGGTCACTATCAGAACATCTGATGGTAAAAATATTAACGAAGACATTGTTGCCAATGGTTTTGCTTCTGTTATCAGACACAGAAGGGGTGATCCAAAACCAGATTATTGGGATGGGTTGATTGAAACAGAATCGCTTGCCATCAAAGCGAAAAGGGGCATTCATGGTAAAGCACCTGCTACTGGTGCTTTAGTCGATGCTTCGGAAAATGCAATGAGAGCAAAACCTTACTTGTTTACTTTCCAAAATAGAACCAAGATTGCAGCTGTTGTAGAACATGTCATCTCAGGTACCAGATTTAGAGTCGTCATTCCCAAGGAGGGTGTTAAACTCGTTTTAGTTTTAGGAGGTCTTGCAAATCCTGCTAACAGAGACGATACATTTGCTAGAAAAGCATTAGAATTGGCAACTAAGAAATTTTACCAGAGAGACGTTAACATTGAAATTTATGGCGCTGACAAGGTTGGAGGTTTCATTGGTAACATCTCTTTGCCAGGCTCAAATGTACCATTCCAGGTTTCCCTTTTGAAGGAAGGTCTTGTTAAGACACACGATAGATCTGTTTCTGACACTAAGCACGAAGCACAGTTGCGAGAAGCAGAACAAGAGGCGAAAGAGAAGAAGTTGGGTGTATGGGAAAACTATGATCCTTCAGCTGATGAGTCTGTTGATACACTTACCGAGAAGATTGAAAACCTCAAAATTGAAAGAGAATACTTTGATGCAAAAGTCTGTGAAATTCTTCCTGATGGACTGATTGCCCTTCATATTCTTGACCCTGAGGAGGCTAAATTGAAAGCATTTATGGCAAAATACCATTCAGTCTCTTCTTCTTTCCCTGCTGTCAGTTCCGTCAAGCGTAACGATATCATCAGTGCAAAATTAAAGGACAATGGTAAATATTATAGGGCTAGAGTCTTGGATTTTGATAGAGCCGAGAGGAAGGTTAAGGTTCAGCACTTGGATTATGGTACGATCGATACCGTCCTTTTATCTGATGTTCGTAGCTTACCAGGGGAGTTTTCCATTTCTTCATACAAGCCACAGGCACATATTGCCCAACTGTCTTTGATAAACTTACCTCCTAAAAGTCAAGAAGATTATCTCAAAGAGGCAATCTATTACTTAGAAGACACCTTGTTAGACAAGCAGGTTGTGGCATGTGTCACCTTCAGAAATCCAGCTCCTGGAGTAGAATTTGATGTTGAGCTTTATGATCCCGAGATGATTGCAAAGGATGCTACGAGATCGTTGAATAAAGATATGGTCTCAGAAGGTTGGGGTTTGGTCAAGAAGAAGAACTTGAAAACTTTTGAAAAGCTTCTAAACAAGGAACAAAATGAACTTTTGTCTTTGGAAAACGAAGCCAAGTCATCTCACATCGGTTGTTGGGAATACGGTGATGTCGAAGGTGATGACGAATTATGAGTATGTACCAATGTTTACAAAACAGTTCTCTAATTAATAACAAATGTACAAGCTATAGACAAGTTAAATAGATACATATGTTCGTGTTAATCGTAAATGTATAGTTTTTGAGGTACCAACGGGATTACTTCTTGGAACCCTTCTTCTTGTTGTTCTTCTTCTTTTTAGAGTCAGAAGATCCACCAATAAACGCCATGATATCATCAATACTCTTGCTTGCAAGTTCTGCATTTGGAGTAGCTTGCTTGGCCTTGTGAGCTTGCTTGGTCTTGATGTTTTGTTGTTGTTCAAGTTTTCTTGCCTCTTGCTCCTTCTCTTGTGAATTTTTAGCTTGGACCTTCAAGTAATCAATGTAGTTCTTCAAACCAGAAGCCAATCTTCTGGAATCAATGGTAGACTTATCCTTTAAGCCAAGGGTAGCCTTGTATCCAGCAAAAGACTTCTCTGCGGCTTCTAAAGCTTCCTTGGTTCTCTTTTCTGCAAAATAGGTCTGTGCAAGTTGGTATCTGAAGAATGCAGATTGCTGACTGATTTCACCGTTAGCTTCGTCACTCAGAGCAAGTGCCCTTTCAAAGACCTTGGTAGACTCAACATTCATATCAACTCTCATCAAGATAATAGCGGCTGATGTCAGTAAATTGGTGATGTTTGGATGGTATTCATCGAAAGCAAGCATCCAGTACTTAATAAGTCTCTTGTAGATCTTCAAGGTGTTAGCAATCTCATTGTTAGAAAGGTAAGCACTTGCTAACTGATTGAGAGCCAAGGAAGCTTGGTAGGAATCGATACCTGCACATCTTTCGAATGTTTGGAAAGCCTTCTTCAAAAGGTATAAAGCATCAACACTATCATTAGAATTCTGGTAGAGGTTTCCTAACTTTGTAGAGTATGAAGCAGTGATAGCGTGAACAGGACCGTAAAGTCTTTCTGCAAATTGGAGAGATTGGTTGGCAAAGACAGCTCCTTCTTGAATTTCTTCTTGATCCTTGCTGCTCAATTTGAGGATACCTGCCTCCCATGCATCAGAAATTGACGTTGCTTCATATACGGAATTCTTGACAACTGGGGTAAGACAGAGAATATCCTCTGGAGTGAAAGTTGTCCTAACGATTTTAACTTCCTCCTCCTTCTTGGTGGAAGATGCAGTCTTTTTACCCTTCTTCTTAGAATGCTTTTCTTCATTCTTGGATGATTCAACAGCTGCATGTTTTGCAACTTGAGCATCAAGTTGTTCCTTAGTGAAAGCGTATTCTCTGGCCCTCCATTGAATACCAAATTTAGTGGCAATGGACTTCATTAGTTGGATGGTCTTGATGCCTTCAATCCAGTTTTCTGGCAAGTTGTATCTAAATCTGGTGTAAACTTCCTTAGCGATTGCGGAAAGAACAGTCTCAGAGTCCGCGTTCAGAATTGAAAGATCAACATCCTTGTAGATCTGTTTCAAAAGGAAGTTCAACTCAGGAGCTTCAGGTGTTGGGTTAGCAGCAGAAGCAAGCAAGCAATTGTGAACGTGAGAAATGACATAAGGTGCAAGAGGCGCTGGAAGGGTTGCAAGCTGCTTTCTCAAGAAATGCTTAGTTGCTCTCGCGACCATTTCAGTGACAGAAACCTTGTACAAAGAGTTCAAAAGTGTGGCAACAGAAATAGTGCTCAATTTGGTTGGAAGTTCGGATTCAGCCTTCTCCTTCTCCTTTTCTGCTTGGGCTTCAGCTTCCAATTCCTCCTTGAAATCTGGAATTGGTTCACCCTTTTCTGCGGCTTCCTTTCTGGCTTGGATCTTGCTCTCTAATTTAGCCTTTTTCTCAGCAAGTTCCTTCTCTTCTTCAGCCAAGATTTCTTCATTAGTTTTCGCAATTTCAGCAAGCTTAGTCTCTTGTTCCTTAAGGTATTCTGACTTTCTTTCCTCAGAAAGCTTTGCAACCTTACCCAAGTATCTGATGTTGATACCACTCTCGTGAAGAAGGGCGCATAAGTGGGTACCGTCAATAGCATTGTACACCTCGGATTTTTCCATATCCTTGACAAATTCTGGGACCAAAACTTGACTGACAAACTTGGAAACCTCTCTCACCTTGTCTTCATCTTCCTTCAGTTCCTTTGCAAACTCTGGCGTTGGAGCTGATGTGAGAGAGAAGGCATCGGGGTTCAACAAAAAGAGAGAATCATCGATACCAATAGTTGGTTTGGTCTCGGAGTCAACCTTACCTTCCTTTTCCAATCTTTCCGTCTCCTTCCTGATGGCAACAGCTATCTCTCTCTTGATCCATTCATTGACAGCTTCGTGTCTCAAGACAGTCTCCCTGTGAGGGTAAGAATCCTCCTTTGATTCATCAAAGTTTTCTTCAATGAATTCGATATCGAGAGGTGTAGTTCTGAAAACATCGATGATGTACTTTCTTTCATCGGTACCCGTAGTACCCTTGGTGTAAGCAGATGTGACAACATCGACAACCTTAGAGCCATCATTATTCCAGACCTTGTGTGGCTTCAAGTGGAATGCCTCACCGATAGCCTTAAATGCATTGGCAAAATCTTCGTCACCCGCAACGTCAGAATGGTCATCAATGAATCCATATTTAACAGCTTGTTCTGGCTCAACTTCGGATTCTTCAGGAGTTGCTTCGCTTGAGGCAAAAATGCCTGGAACTGGAGCTTGACAAACGATTCTTTGACCCAAATAGTCGACAACGGTGGTCAACAATGTGTGGACTCCATCAAAGTCATACTTGTTCAAATGTCTCAAATTATTGACATCCTTGGATGTTGCTGCTCTGGCAGCTTCTTCGCCACCTGCATTGGTGAATTGGTTGATAGAGTCAATAGCCTTGGAATAGAAGATACCGTTTCTGAGGTAGATGTTATAATCTGGATCCTCCTCAAGATTGACAGGTTGAATTTCGCCTCTGACAACGGCCATAGCACCTCTAACTGCTGCAGTAGTGAATTCAGCACTGGTAGAAATGAGGGTTTGTTCCCTACTGAATCTTTGGCTGAGATTTTCCTTACTGATATCCTTAACGAGTTGATAGTTCTTGTTCCAGTCAATTTGCAAATCTGCACCATCCATACCACCGTGTATGAGGTTATGCTGGGACTTCCCTAAATCAGCAGTCGGAAGTTCAATATCTTTCACCAACCATGGAGCAGAGAGAATAGTGGTGTTAGGGACAAGATACGTTTCTGCTGCGTGTTTAGCTAAGAGTTGAGCATTCTTCTCCAACTGTTGTTCAAAAAGTGGAGAGATAGCCTTGAACAAAGAGATCAAAGAATAGTTGAATGAGATTCCAGATTTGTGGTTGGCAATGGAACCATCAAACTTGGAGTTTGAACTCTTGTTGATGAAAAAACCACTAACGTGAGCGGTGATGTATAAGTGTTCACCTTCTAATGTTTGTGCTTGCAAGTAGAACAAGTCACCTGCCAACTTTCTAGAGAGATCTGCTGGTGACCATTGAGAAATGTACAAGGATTTCAGCGCTGCAGATGGCTTGATAGTCTTCTTTGCGGCTAAGATAGAGACGTCTTCCTCGGTGGCAATAATCTCAGAGACAAGCTTAGAAATTTCAGCTCTTTCTTCATCTGAAACTTCATGCTTTGGATTTTCAGCCTCTTCAGATTCCTTGGTCTCCTTGGTCTCCTTGGTCTCCTTGGTCTCCTTGGTTTCGTCAGTGGCATTCTCGGATGTCTTCGGAGTCTCCTCTTGTTCGAGCAGTTCTAAGTCTTCGAAAGTTGAAGCACCTGCAGCGACACCAGATATTTCCAAGATGGAATCATGGTTAGAGTCCAAACCTGCGTATTGTCTAGCCTCGATAACGTGCTTTCTAGCGGTGACTTCGGTATATGGTGATGGAACTAACGTAACAATAACAGATTCATCACTCTCGTTCACCAATAGCTCAGAAACGATAGTCTCTTCATTGTAGACTTGAGCACCAATTCTAAGCTCGTAAGCAGTGTATTCACGAGTAGATGGCAAGACTTTCAGAGTTTCCATGATTTCATAGAGAGGATCATCAATAGAACATGGAATCTCCAACTTGACATCATTATTTGGAAGTTGGATCTTCAATGTGACAATCTTCTCCTCGACGGAGCCGACACCGGCCTGGTTTTGTTCTGTGTTTTCGCCAGCCATGTCTTGTTTGATTCTTGACCTTTCCAAAATGCTCTTTGTATTGCCTAATGCTTCGTGCAAGGACCAGAACTCCTGTTCACTGGCTTTCTCCACCCTCGACCTTCGACCCCACCATCGACCATCGCCGGTGACTCTGCGCGTGCTTCCAAAGTGGAAAGTGGAAAATCGAAATTCGCTCGGTGCTCGGGGGAGTTTCCACTTTCGCCGTTCGCCGCTTTTCGGGTTTTCCATTTCCCAGTGTGGGGTTGAAGGTTGGAGAGAGAGACTATAGAACACTGCCGAGTCAGGAATACGTTTGGACGGGTGTTCCTTTGTCACGGGGTGTGCAAAAGGGTAAGTGTACGGGATATTGTCTATATATATAGTGTACAACTGGAGTGGGCGTTGGTGGGCATCGTTGGAGCCGTTCAATCAACCTTGATCTGGCTGTACATGTGCAAGGTGAGAGCCATGGAACTGAGGAACCCAATAGTACCACACATGAGTCCGACACTAGCGGCAATCAAAAAGGAATAACCAACGTATAGAACGATGGAGGTGAGACCACCCAAGTTCAACTTGGATAAAATCATTGCGTGGAGGAAGACGTAGACGGAGATACCGCTGCTGACAAAGAATGACTTCCATTGCCATTTGTAGTTCTCGTTACAGAGGGAGAAGTAAATGAGTAGCAATGTAACGAGCATGCAGGTGATCAACATGAGGATAAAGCAGAAGAATAGGAATCCAAACATGTAATAAATCCTATTGAACCAGATGGAGTTGTAGATGAAGTACATTTCAATAGCAATTGCACCGAATGGGAAGATACCGGCAATTAGCGCCAAGTATGGGGTTCTCATGTACTTTGCTTGAGTTGGAATCTGTCTGATGATTTGGTTGACCTTGACTGGGGGTTCAATGCTCTTTCTTCTAAGTCCTAATAAAGAGCCAACACATGAAAGTGGAACACTGACGATAAACCAGATGAGGAAAATGGCAAGCATAGTACCTGCTGGAACAGCACCTGATGAATGGACGAAAATCAAGAAGAAGTTGATGAAGATAAACAGTGAAAAGATGGCACCTGGAACCAGCACTGGAGATAGCAACATATTAATCTTCCAGTCTTGACCTTGAAAGAATTTGTAGATGACTGCAGAAAAGTACGCGCCAATAGAGCCATAAATTGAGTAGAGAACAAACATGACAGTTGCAAGAGAACCTCTGTTGGAAGGGGACAAGAGACCAAACGCTGCAAGACCGCATGTAGTCACGGACATTAGCAAAATTTGAATACCAGAACCAACCAAAACTGATAGTAACATTGGATTTTCTGGTGCTCTGAACACATCACCGTAGATGAGCTTCCAACCCATCTCGTCAATGACATCATCATCAAGGTTAATTTCATTATATTTCTGGATATCATTTCTTAAAGACTTGAATAAAACCTGAGACATGATAAAGGTCAATATTATCACAATGAGTGAAAAATTCACAAGTGCAAACCACTGAATCTTTGGATCATAGACATGTAAGTACTTATCCCATCTGGTTGCCCATGCAACTTCAGATGGGACCCAATAGACTGAATATGTAAAGATGACATCGGTATCCTCCTCGCTAGACAATTGAACAGGAGTGACATCTTCAGCTTCACATGTTAACTCGGACTCACTATTGTACTTTATAGATCTTGGATTGACAGTAGCACCAACAATTCTGTACAGACCATCACTTCTCAAATGATACTCAATATAGAAATCATAATGATTGTAAAGATGAGGAGTATTTTCATTGTCATCATACCCGATGTTGAAACCTGAACTATAGAAGACTTCATCATTTGTGGAATCCAACAAAGTTCTAGCAACTGGTAACCCATCAACCATCATATTGAATTGGAAGCCAGCTCTTATATTCTTATTGACAAAGGATGCATCCTTCTTAGGGTATGTACTCTTACAGAGTTCATTACATGTGGTATTCTCTCCCAATTTCAATTGGAAACCAGAATTGAAAATACGATCACCAAACAGAATTGAACCTAAACTTTCAGATTGTTTATGTTTCCCTTCTTCAGGGACACAAAAGTGAAAGTTTTCATAATAGTAATCAAAGGAGTATAAGTACACTTTGCTGTTCTCATCCTCCTTACGCAATGAAGGAGTTATATGATTGACAAATAGTTCAACTTTGTCACCCTCGTTGTATGAAGTCGGTGCAACGCCGGGGAGATAAAATGCATTCACTGTAGAAAGTGCGCTCGAAAACAATAACAGCCCACTCGTGAAGGCCTTCTGAAACCCGACCATATGGATGTGTGTTAGCGTGGCTTGGGAAATGGGGGAATTAAGTAAGCTTCTACTCACTAAAAACAAACAGTACACGTACGTAGCCTGGATCAAGTTCAAAATGAAGAAAGGCAGGCCTGAAGAGTCTCGAAAGTAGGAAATGCGGAATTAAGAGAGTAAAAAAGGAGTTCAAAAATGTAGCACCGGTTGGTTTCGATCCAACGACATCAGGGTTATGAGCCCTGCGCGCTTCCACTGCGCCACGGTGCTAATTACAAGCTTAAAACAGCCTTTGTTATTTATCAGCACAGCTGTAATTTTACCCCTCCAAATCACGTGACTGCGCTTTAATAATGCAATTCCTTGTTACACAGAGTAATTTTTCAGGTTGACATTAAGTTCATTTGAATTAGTACAAAATTGTACATCTTATGAAGTGGTATAGCTAGAATTATACATTTCATACTGTTATGAAAAGGATCAATCTTTTTTCTTTGTTGGACAAATAATTTTTCTGTGAGAACTACAAATTTAGATTGTTATCAACAGGTCGATCGACGTGTGATCACGTGACCAAACTTTTATGGGTAGGAAAGTTGAGTACACGTAATTGCTTCAGGGAAATGAAATCCCCGTTAATACCGGAGTCATGGAAATTTCTAGACGTGTCAAGATAGAGAGAGGATTGTTCGTCCACAAGTACAATCTTTTTAGGAGCTAGTTCAGTTAACCATCACATATCTCCTAGTAGAAAGGGAAGGCTATTATTTGGTGAGGTAGTATACAAGAGCATGAAGTTAACAGGGGTGATATTAGCCAGTTTATTACCATTCTGCATAGCGAACTCGAATACGCACACGAATGCCAATGACGTTCTCCAAAGAGTACGAGATACAGATGCTAAGTTCAAACAACATGGTGGTACGCTACATATATTGAGTGATTACGATCGTGTATTGGGGGATCTTAAAGAGGTTGCATCTTCTGAAAATGATGGTGACAATGAGGAAATTCTCAATGTGATGAATCGTGTTCTTTTCAAGCATGCGTTGATCAATATGTCATTGGGCCGAGAGAGGCTTGCTATGAATGATTTCCAGGAGTGTATTGAAACAAGAGGAGGAAGTGGAAGTGAAGGCAACTTTGTTGTTAATGGCTCTTGTCTTGAGAAGTTTTCTGAATTATGCTTGAAGTTTGGAGATTTTGCCAAAGTTACTAAAGAAGTGGAGTACATTGAAAGGTCTGGATTGGGGAGATTTTTCAAGAAGGGACTTATTGAGAAGGTTGCGAGAGATACTGAGTTTTATGAGCACGGAATCATTAACATTGAGAAGGCTGTCCAAAATGATGACTGGAAGAAATGCGCTCAGCAGAGTGAATATTTATTGAGCATTGGGAGTAGAGATGACACTTTGATCAGGAGGAAGATACATTGTGTATTAAAGGAAGATATTGACATTGACCAAAAGATGAAGAAGATCAGTGAAGATTACAATAGGTTGGTAAATTATGAAGTGAGTAAGGTCGACTTAGATGATTACGTGAAGCTTGCAGATTTCGAGCTTTTCGGTACATCCAACAACTTCAACTCTGCAACAGAAAGGATTATTCGAAATTGTTTGAAGATTGACAATGATTTTACAGATTGCAAGAACTTGAATCGCGTGAATCTGAAGTTGAAGCATTTGATGAGCCTAATCAAGGAAATATCCATCTATCATTCGTTCATTTACAATGACAGCGAGGAACAAGTGAACGAGGAGAGGATTGATGATGTCTCCATTAGCAAGGAGAAATGGAAAGATGTTCTCGGTCTACTCTTCGACAAGACAAAGAAGATTGACTGTGACAAGAAATTGCTCGATCGAAGAGCGTTTTCAGGCATGGGCATAGAATGTTCCGAGTACGGTAACAATTTTGAGCTCATTATCGACATGTATATGAAGACATTTGTGAAGGATGGCTTCGCTGAGGAAGAGTTGTTGGAGAGCCAGTTTCTCAAGGATATATTAAAACTAGCTAAGGAAGGATATTTTGAGAGTAAAGAGTACAAGAGATTCAGAGGACAAAGCAGTATATGGTCGAACGAGATCATTAATAAGGCTTTGAAGAAGATGGAAAAAGTTGATGACGTGGTAGACATTGCACGGGAGATTGATAAGTGTGTAAAGAAGCACGATGTTCAAGGTGCCAAAAATGCACTGGAGAGGGCCAGTAAGAACATGAAACTGAGTCCAGTTTTGAAAGAGCGAGCAGAGAGAATACGTATGCAAGATCACGAAGCACAAGAGAGACGGAGACAGCAGCAGTATCAACAGCAGAGACAGCAGCAGCAGCAATATCAATATCAGCAGCAGCAACAGCAACAGCAGCAAAAGTTCCAAGAACCCAAAGATGGTAAGGATTACTACAAGGTTCTTGGAGTGAAGCGCGATGCCAGCGAGGACGAGATCAAGAAGGCATACAGGGAACAAATGCGTGCCAATCACCCTGACAAGTTGAAGAATCAGAATCGAAATCAAAGCCAGGGCAGCGGCGAAGAAGTTGGTGAGGAAGAGCTTGAGGAACGGGTGGCTGAGATCAACAACGCGTACGAAGTGTTGGGCGATACCGAACAGCGCGCTGCGTACGACGAAAGTCTGAACATGAACGGACGGCACCACCAGGGCCAACGTCGGGGTCAAGGTCAACGCCAGGGCCAAGGCCAGCAGTTTCAGTACCGGGGCCCACAAGGTAAGGGCCAGGGCCAACAGTTCCGTTTCGCAAACGGCTTCGGGTTTCCGGACGGTTTCCGTTTTCAGTTTTGAGAGCTGGCGTAAAGCGAAAGTGGGGCGAGGATAGTTCCCTTTCTTTCCTTTTTTTCCTTTTTTTGCCCCGATATGGGCCGCCTCGGGGGGCTCTTCCCCACTAGTGGCTTGGCCGAATGCGCTTTAATGCGAAACGGGGGGTGACTAGTGGGACTAGCGCGAGACGGAGCATCGGTCTATAACAAGGGCGGCGCGGCCACATATAACTTAACATAACATAACATAACCAAATCGTAATCGTACATGCACGCCTAGATTGTCAAATAGCAATATAGCAATAACATTAGCAATAGCAATAGCAATAGCTTAATAGAAACACAGCGATGCTTAGATCAATCACATCGTCGTCAATCAAGCAGACCACACATAGGGTCTCTTCAAAGGCGCTCCACCAGCACCAACATCAGCACCCAGCGCCACAGGCCGCAACTGGCCAAGCACCTACGCTAGCATTCCAAGACCAGCGTTTCTATGCTACTGCCTCTGCAGGGGTTCTTCACCAGCCAACTCCAGTTCCAGTACCAGTTCATCCTCAATACACACACAGTATGCCTGGTATGTTGAGTGCCAATATGTCACTCTCGCCAGCAGTGGGGGTGAATGTTAATATGCTGCACGCACCCTTCACCTCGGAGTTGGAAAATTCAAATTCAATTCCAAATGCCGGCGTTAATGGTACCAGTGCCAACGGTTACGATCATAGACTCACCCATCACAGCTACGCACAACAACTCGCAGCCTTCGACGAATGTCTTGCACAGAACTCCACATATGATCTTGCCACGGGCAGAATCTCAGGTGGTGTGAGCCGCTTCTGGTTTGCCGTGAAGAAAATCATTCCTATCTACAGATCTCTTGTATTCTCGGGCCAGCTCAATGAGAAGAGAATGGCAGAATTCGTCTCCCTGTTGAGAAACGGTTTAAGAATCCACAGATTGGAGTTGTCAAAGCTAAAGAAAAACTTGGATAAGGATTCAAACAATCCAATCAAAAACATTCACTACCTTCTCACTTGTGCAATTAGAGAAGTCTCATACAACCTATTAGACGGTCTCGTGTCTCTCAATTCCCATGGTCTCACCCACTTGTTCAAGGCTTATAAAGATCTGGGATTCACATACGAAGCAGTCCACATCTGGGAGACAGGTAAGAGAATCGACAAGTTGAACCACTTATTCACCTCTGAACCAGTTCTTGGCTCCATTTTCCCATTCCTCGTTGAATCCGGCGACTTTGATTTCAATGAGATTTGGGGCATGTACTCTAAGATTAGACAGTCAAAGGGTCATGGTGAAAAGCTACACAATGAGTTGCAAGTTGGTATGATTAGAGTCTGTTTGTTCAAGAATAGAACTAACGATGCCCTCGCAATCTTTAAGCAATTAACCTCAGACGTCTATGCTTCCTTTGATGGTAAGGGTATTGAACCTCCTATCAACGTCAAGTCCTACATGACAATGGCACACTTGTCCTTCATTGGCTTTTGTAAGGATATCGACACTGCAGACTATTTCTTCAACGATGCAGTCAATGAATCGATGCCTTACTTGACCCCACTTCAGCTCAATTTCATCAAGAAATATTTATACAACACTTGGGAAATGACTCACGACTACTCTAAGGCCAAGAAGATTTGGCTCATCACTTGGAACCACTATGAACTCAAGAGAACGTCAAACTCTTCTGTCTCTTCCTCTTTGAATGATGCGTTCTTGACTATTTTCTTCAAGAAATACCCAACTTTCTCCCCAGAGTCATTCAATGAATTGAAGAGCATCATTAATGAATACGGTTCCATCAGACTCATCGACGAACCTTTCATCAATGTCTTGCTCTCTAAGTCCACATCTTGGCACAACTCTGAAGTTTTCGAATATATTCTCAACACTGCAAACTCTAATCAATTCTCCAAAACTAATGTTTTCTACAGATGTTGTCTTAAGGCATGTGGTTCCGTTGATATCGACTCTATGAGCATTCTCTCTCTATTCAGACAATTGTTATCAAATAATGCATCCAATGGCATGAAACTGATTGCTCATGCTGATTGGGTAGCACTCAGAGATGCAACCATCAACTCCCCATACTTGCAAAACTTTTCATCAATGAATGACAGAATTGATCTCTACTTCAAGTTATGGAAAATTTGCTCTTGCTCCTTCATTAGCTTGGAGAACTTCAAAAGCTACATTCTGAAGGATATCAAATTGAACTTCAACTACTCTAGAATCTTTCAACAGATGGCTAACATCAAGTCCGATCTAGAAGTCCCTGAAATCAACTACTTTGTCACCAACAAATCAATCGAAAACTATGTTTCACAGGGATACCCATAGTTCTTACAATTGTCAATTCCCTCCATTTTCACTTAATTAAGCCTTACTTCAATTCTTCCTATACTCTTTTTCCAAATTCCCTTTATCATTCTCAAATTATTCCAAACACTAAATGGTCTTTACTACTACAAAAATTAACACTCAGGCAACAAACACTAATTTTTAACACTGCATTTATATTCCTCCACTTTATATTGTTTACTTTATTAAACTAGACGAATAACAAATAACTAACGTACTCGCAACTAAAACGTATTAGGTACGTACTACGAACAAAAGACAATCCAACATATTCCCTGATCCTTCAATTCTCGAAGGCTCACCTCAGTAGCACGCTAACCATTCCAAAAATCTCGGCATCGGAGTTTTCGCTTTTCGGAGTTCTTAGACCCACAACACAACGTAACACCACGCCGTCCGGATATATTCAACAGCTGATTGATCAAAAGTGATAACGTTGGTTTACCCTAGCTCAAAACCGATACTTTGTCATAGCAACGTCATATTGCATATCTTATCAGTTTTCACTAAGCTCTCAACAACGACCCACTTTTCCCCATTATATTTAGAAAGTCCCCAATGTCTCAAATCTAAATTCGCATCCTCTTTGTCGGAGTCTCCATTGCATTCACTAGTTTCGTCAATATTGAGATTTGCCACATCAATGAACTCGAAATTCCTGTCAGTTTCCTTTAATGATCTTTCAAAATCTTCCTGCACGTTGTACTCCTTTCTGTCTATAAAAATTGGGGCTTGGACGCTTTTGAATAGACGATCAAATAAGTATGGTGGCCCATCAGCATCAGGTACTTCGCTATCATTGGGATAAAGTCGTTCAGTGCTGAATAAGACTAGCTTTTCATACTTTAAGAAATCAGTAGACTCAATATTGTTTTGATGGACAATGATCCGACTCACAACGTTACTGCCGTTATCACTTGCTGTAAGATCGTAAATCACGTCGATGCCTAGGCTGAAATAGTTATGAATCTTGATCATCTCTTGCTCACAATGTGTGAAATATTCATATGGGTTGATTTTGTCATGATCATGGTCATTATTCCCCGTGTTTATCATGATGCCATTGATGTTTCTGATTTTGCTCAAAAGTGTGCTTGGGTAGAATGCTCTGGATGTAGAGAGCGAAAAGCCTCCAACCGATGCTGGGCCATTTACAGTATACAGTTTTCGCATTTCGATATTCTTTGAGCGTGATTTCCGCTTAAATATGGAGTCTTCCGGAAATCCCATGATCTCTATCATTTCTTGCATCGTTGTAACTCCCACTTGTACTCTATGGATGAGTTTGTCGGATGGATGTTTGCAGAAATGGAAGTCAATAGTGTTGTCTTCTGTAGAAGCACCGACATTGACGATCGCATACCTTATCTTCTGGGCAAAGAAAGATCGACAAGGCGTAATGACATCAAGCTTGTCAAAATAGGATAATGTTTTGTCAGCATAGAGTAAGTCGGAAAGTGTTGAGGTGAATATATCCCAAGACAGAGGCTCCAGATCTTTCTTGACATTATGATGAACATAGATGGACTTGCAACTGTAATTGATCTTTGCCGTACTGAGTGATCCATTGTTTGAGAGCTCAGATGATACACCGGCTAACTTGAATGTCACACCAGGGTATGAAAGAAAGTAGAAATTCTTAGTGTGGTCATGATAACCGTCATGTGTCGGTCCAAAGTATCTATTGTAGATTGACGTGAAAGTGAACTGGTCAATGATTTCGTTCTTATACTGATACCTCACAGCAGGAAAGCTTCCATTGTCGGTAATCGCCCTACCCTGATCATCGAGTTGGATCTCAATCAATAGCAGCCGCTGTGAGGGCTCATCAAAAATGAGATTGATACCTGCTTGAGTTAAGTGTAATATAATGATGTTCATTTTTTGATTGTACTTGAATTCCACTGCTGGTTTCCAAACATTGTTTTCTGCACAATTGGCTCCTTTATTGATAGAGTGGTCACTGTTAGCTTTGCTCCTTGTAGATTGATCTTGGCTGAGGCCGTAACGAACGGCATTGTTTGCCGTGTTATCTGCATTGCCGTCACTGAGACCGCGCGATTCTAAGACGCGCATAGTCTCATATAAGGTGCGCCCAAGGACAATGCTCCCCACTCGTGTACTCGGATGTATTTCAAGATCCATGGAGAATACTGGTTGATTGTTGTTGCTTGTCAATGTCTCTGTTTTGAAAGTGGATTAGCAGTATTGCACGGAAGAGCCTCCCAGTGATTGCAATGACCAGCCTTCACCGGGAGCCAGCCTCTACATTATTTTTTCGATAAGCATTTCCATTTTCTGGTGGATGTTCTCAACATTTTCCTTTAGCTCCCCAAGTAGCGTGTAAATACCACATATCATCAAGCATATATACACCATCGACTACCGAAAGAATAATGAATACTGCTGATAGGGAAACTGGCCAGAACCTGCTAACCTCCAAACCCGAGCGGGTTGTAGATTACAAAATCGTCCTACTTGGAGAGTCATCAGTCGGAAAATCCTCAATCCTCGAGAGGTTACAAAACAACACTTTCAATGACAACAAGTCATCAACTATCGGTGCAGCATTTGTCTCAAAGAAAGTACTATTTGCAGACGGTAGAGATTTGGTGAATTTACAGATCTGGGATACTGCTGGCCAAGAGAGATTCCACAATTTGACACCCTTATACTATAGAAACTCAAACGTTGCACTAATTATATTCGATGTCAGTAATGCAGATAGCTTCCAGAAAGCTGAATACTGGTTTAATGAGCTTGAAAACTACATGGAAGAGGAGCAAGCAGAAGGTGAGGATGCTGATGTGAAGAGAATGAAAATCATTCTTGTTGGGAATAAGATCGACGTACTTGGCGGTGAACAATGTCAGTTTCACCAAGAGATAACAAGATTCATGGAAAGTCATAAAAAAGATATCATAAAATACTACGAAACAAGTGCCAAAGATAATATCCAAATTGCCGAACTGTTTGAAAACATAACTAAGACAATTCCAGATTCATTATTTCACAGTATCGATGAAGATGATTCGTCTAGAAAGGGACTGATCGACTTGAAATTCAAAAACAGTTTTACCGCAAGTACTTCATCTTGTCAGTGTTAGTTCAAGCGGAAGAATTCGAAGAAAGTAGCAGAAAGATAGTGAATCCAAAGAGTATAATTTGAGAGGAAAGCATGTTGTAAGTAGTGAGGCGCCCACCGATCCATAAACCAATGATCAAGAACTGAATGTTTGTGAGAGCACTCGTCATTTTCTGATGCCTGAGTACTTCAATGTATGACCAGAGGTAAAGGTTACCAGCTATGGAAAACAGTGTCACAGCCGAGCTAGTCTTGAATTCATCATGGGGCTCAGGTATTCGCTGGTCAGCACGATCAGACCCATTCTCACTTCTCAAGGATGATAAGATGAGACTTTCTTTGTCAGGGATAATTTTTTGGTCTGTGTCAGCGACTAAGACAGGAATGGTGTCGGCACTATGCTTTTCAGTACTTGCGTTGTCATCATTAGTCACCTTTCTCAACTCCAATTTTTGATAAATGTCTATCAAGCTGTCCATGATAGTGGGCACATCTGGCCTCATTTTAGGATCCTTGCAGACCATCTGCTCAATTAACTGGATCCAATCGGCTAAGATTTCCCTTTCGGCATCAGTACTCTCTGAACCCCCTTCATTGTGATGGAGGCTTGAGACAATTGGGCGCAAGGTGTAAAGTTTATCGAATAAATCTGCGCTTAAGATCTCGGAACATGTTTCTTCAGGATCACTTTTATCCTTGGAGAAGGGTAACTCACCAAAACATAGGTAGTATAATATCATACCTAATGAATATATATCACTTGCAAAACTGAATCCCCCAAATCTGGGCAGATTAGTTGTAGATTGTGCCTTTCTTCTTTCTAGAATGATTTCAGGTGCGCAGAACTCGAGCGTGCCCGTTGCACCAGTGGCCTCCAGATCCACAGTGGCATTGAGAGTCTCTTCCAAAGAGCTGACCATGATAGATTCACCAAAATCGGAAACGACTAGAGTAGGGATCTTATCGAAATCTGTAGAGTCTGATAGTGGCGCCAAATTATAAGATTCATCAAACTTGGTCTTGAAAAGGCAGTTGGATGGCTTAAGATCTCTATGCAAGATCTTTAGACCATGTAGATAGTTCAAGCCTTGGGTGATGTCATTGAAGACCTTGAAGATCTCATAGTTATTGAGGTACCTTGGCTTCCTGGTACTCCCTTTTCCTTTCAAATGACGTCTCCGAAGCAACTTCTCCTCCTGTATATTATGTTTAGGATTGATGGTGTCCTCAACCCATTCTTCTAATGTACCACCATCACAATATTCAAAGAGTAGAAATACAACAGGTATTTTAGGAGTAAACCTCGACACTTGATCAATCTCCACCCAAACATGATTGTATTTGACAACATTGTTGTTATTGTAATTATTATCAGAGAAGTTGCAGCTGATATCGTAGAGAAATTTAACTTCATTCAATATTTTTTTGAGGTTATTGACATCATCGCCAATTGGAATCTTCTTCAAGGCAAAAACACCGAGATTGAGACCAAGAAGTTCATGTTCTACCTTGTAAACAGATCCAAAAGATCCACTTCCAAGTTTGCACAAGATGCGGAAGAATTTATCAAAATAACCCTGATTTATGAGGCTCTCCGGGATCGTTTCAAAGCCGTAATTGTTAGGACCATTTGCAGCGGTATTATTACCATCAGTGAGAAGAGCTTCTTGACTGTCACGCATTGAATTGGCCAAAAGCTTGAAATAATCGCCTCGCATTAGGTTACCGTTCGATGTCCTTGAAAAGTTATATGGCTGATATTCTCTAAGGTTATCATCAAAATCACTCCATCTCCTCTCAATTGACCTGTTGGTTGAGTCTATCGTAACAATATCATCAGTGGAGCCTGAAGAGTGTATATCGGCATTGCCATCCAAAGGATTGCGACGACGATAATGATTCTGAAACTGTGCTTTTGGAACGTGATTATACGATCCACATGCAGAGCACCTGTACACATCATCAATAGTGTCCACACTGAGTCTTCTATGATTTCTCCAGTTATAGCTATTGAATCCACCACTGGTATCTGCTCTTTTGACGTGTTTTACTTGCCTGCTATCAACATCATCATTGCCATCTTCAAGGTACACTGTGAACGATCTCCGTCTACCAGGACCGTAATCATGTGGGGGTGGAGTGCCGCTATTTTCATCACTTGATCCATCAGAAAGTCTCTCCCCGGACTGCTTTAACTTGACAATTTGAAATCCCTTTGATGCCGAATTATAGAGAACCACTTGGTTTGAGACCCGATCTCTGTAAACCATTGCAAGGTCCTGACTAACTCGATGGCGTGAGCGCTCTCTTCCTTCTATGTCATCATTATCATCATCATTTTCACTGATGAGAGGGTCAATGGGCTCTAAAGACTCGTGCGTATTGTATCTCACCAAGGACATATTACTTCACTTAACTCAATTTCCAATGACAACGGTGGCCCAGTGCAGATTAACAGGCGATTAGAAGAGGCCAATATATATAACGTGTGTATAAGGAATGTACAATGAGAGTCGATCAAAATCGTGCCATGCGATGCGGACCGCTCTTTAAGCTACAAAATTTAAAACTCCGAGACTTCCTTTCCATCGCACTATTCACCTAATTACTACTACTATAACAGCCTTGTATATTAGAGTATTCTTTCATAGAATATGTTGCCCAGCAACTCGACTTGTACACTATTCATGTGATACCATTGAGGTAGAGAAGGGCCCCCGACAAAGCCCCAAGGGTTCAGACCTCTGACATGGACATTATATTTCGAACAGGTATTCTTCCAAATCACTATCGAGTTCTTCAAATTCATTGCTATTGTACGCGCACGCAACAGCACCACTGCTGTGCGTAGAACTTCTATACTGATCACTCCGACTAGATAGTTGATATCGCTGGTCGGATGTCTCTGTCCCTTTTGGATGGAAAGTCAGTTCTCTGAGGTCGAGATCCATTAATTGTTGAGTGTTGAGATTCATATCGCTGTCTATATCTGCCAATTCTAGAGTATGAGGGGCATCATCATCGACCTCGACAGAGTGGTTATGCCTTGATGAAGTGGATATGTTGAAGATCTCATCATCCAGTAGCTGATCCTCTCGTTGCTCTAGACGACGTTCCATTTCATGTCGTTCTCTATCTAACTCCGTCTCACGCTGTTGATCTCGATTGATGGCTTGCATTTTGATGATGATTTTCTCGAGTTCTTCAATTTTGGAATCCTTCTCTCTACTCTGTGTATCTAGTTTCTTAATTTTACCATTCAGATTTTTGATTACTTCAACTTTTTCCAGATTTGTTTTACTCAAGATGACAATCTTTTTATTTTTCATGTCAATGATGTTTTCAAGGTCTGTTATTTTTGCTTCTAGTTTCTTCTTCAAGTCCACAATTTTAGGCTTTATCTCTTCAAATTTCACACTGGCTCCCACCTTAGGTATTGTGCTACCACTGATTGTACTCTTAGCCGGAGGCTGCCTTTTCAAGCTAGATTTGGGTCTCGTTTGTAAGTTAGGTGTCGCTGTCGGCGTCGGCGTCGATGAAGCGGGGGAGTCATTGTTATGGAGCAGATCGTGGAGTTTTTTCCTATATTGAAGAAGCCCGTCAGGAAAGCCCTCAGTCATAATGTCTTGGCAGTGGTTAGTGAGCGAGGGAAAGGGCAGTGGGAATGTAAAGCTGGAATCCTTCTGTTGCTTATTGCTTGTGAATTGTTGTGAAGGGTGCTGTACAGTTCGAATTTGTAAACACTTACCCAATTAATTGTCAAACGCCTATTTCGACTAACGCCTAACGCCGAATCCGAGGCTTCAAATTTGGAATTGAAGTAATGGATTTATGGTGCAAGTCGAGAGTCTGGAGTTCTAGTTCAACAGGAACGGTATTGATTAAATGAAGATATAGAAGAGAAATAAATGAATAAAGGAGATTAAAGGAGAGTAGAAACTGTAAATTTTCATGGTAGCGTACATAAGATTGAAGGAGTGAGAATGTTTTACTCCGATTTGTCCTCAACGGTGGAGTTATCAGGCATTGGCACTTTGTCCAAGTCTTCCTTTGTAGAAGTACCTGGAACAGCTCTTGATCTTGTTGGTTCTGGGATGAACATGTTAGACTCTTGGTAAGTGAACTCACCAATTTGAGCAGCATCTGTACCGAGATCTTCCTCTTCTTCGGATAATCTGATCTTAAGGAATGGGATTCTATTCATCACGTTGAGAATGATGGAAGTTAAGACAAAGGACCAAAGGTCAATAGAGCAACATGCTGCCAATTGTAGACCCAATTGTCTATAGTTATGGTTCAACCAACCACCAGAAATTTCTGTACCGAAATCGGAAGCAGCAACGTAATCTGCTGCAAATAATCCAGTTAGCACGGATCCAATGAATCCACCGACACCATGTAATGCGAACACGTCCATACCGTCATCAATGTGTAAAATGTCCTTCAAATCGACTGCGTAATTACAACATAGAGCAGTGACGCAACCAATTGGTACAGCGAAATAGACAGGAACAAAGCCAGCTGCTGGAGTGATACCAACCAAACCAGCCACAGCACCAGAACACATACCAATGGTAGTCCATTTATGACCACATCTAAACCAATCGAGGAACATCCATGTAAGACCACCACAAGCAGCAGCCAAATTAGTATTCACGTTAGCATAGAAACCTCTTAATGAAGCATCACCTGAAGATCCACCATTGAAACCAAACCATCCAAACCATAGGAAAACGGTACCGAGAACAACTGAAGTGACCGAATGTGGTCTATATTTAGGAATACCACTAGCTGTAAGTGGATCTCTTCTCTTACCACACCATAATGCGTAAGCTAAAGCACCGACACCTGAAGCTTGATGGACAGGTCCACCACCTGCGAAATCGTAAGCACCTAGAACGTTTAACCAACCATTACCATTCCAAGTCCACATAGCAACTGGACAATAAACAATGGTCATCCAAATGAAGAGGAAAACCATCATTGGACCTAATCTTGCTCTCTCACAGGCACCACCTAGCATGATGCAACCAGTGATCATGGCAAACATACCTTGAAAGAAGCAAAATACAATATCAGGTAGTGTAGCAGCACCATCATTCTTACCAAGAACACCCATGAGACAGAAATGTTCAAGAGATCCTAAGAATTTAGAATGTGCAGTACCAAAAGTTAATGAATACCCCCAAAAGAACCATTGGAAAGAAATTAGACAAATAGCCATCATAGATGCCCATAATAGAGATAGAGCGTGTTTTTTTCTTGACATACCAGAATAAAGCAGACCAACACCAGGGATCATAATCCACACGAGTGCACCGGAGACCATCACCCAAACCATGGAAGCACCATCGTACTGAGCTGAGAGGTCTGTCGTCCAGACATCATTGGACATTTCAGACATGATGAAGAGAGTTAGTTGTTAAAAGAGAAGGTTTAATTTAAGAGTTGAGTTGGGGTGTTGATCCAACCGTCGAGGGAAGGGTCCCCAAACAGTCGGGATACACTGGTCCTTTTAAGCTTGGCTTCTGCCAAGCCTTCTGTGATCATCGGTCAGAGAAATTGACACACCGACTGTCTCATGATTGGCTAGCTGAGACTGAGATAATAATTAATATTAATAGCATGTAATATCTCTAGTGGGCTTGTATTGCTCTCATTATACGTACGACGTACGACCTACGATAAGCAATTTGATAAGAAATCCGAGGACGCGCATCAATGATCGTTATCTAAACCCGGGCAGAGCGCTGACTCAAAACGGCCAGCGATAAAGAGCCACGCAGTAGAGAAACAGCCAATGAGAGCGCTCGCTCTTGCCGTAGAGGCCGGAGAGTGCCGGATGATGGGTGTGCGGCGCAGTAGGCTGTATACGTTGCGGTAAAAAAAATAAGCCGCACTGCTTTTTGTTTTTTTGTTGCGTCGATCGACGCGGCGAGGTCCAAACTTCCGCAATTTCCGCTTTTTCCGCAATTTTCGCAATTTCTGCAATTTCTGCAAATTCGACGAGTCGCTCTCTGGTTTGGTTTGGTTTGGCCTCTGGCTTCTGACCGTCTGGTCGATCTGCTCTGCTTTCTCTGCTCTTCTTCTGGCGCAGAACTCCACTATGTTTACATACACAACACCGACACGTCGCTCGGACCCATCTCTTGTAGCACCTTCACGCCCACTGCAATTGCCCCGAGATATGCCTGCCACAGACAGAGATAGAGATAGAGATAGAGATAGGGCTACTGCAACGGCTACAACCACAGCTACAGCCACCGCCATAGCCAAGACAACGACCCCAGCAATAAAGGCTGCCACCGAGAACGCAACTAAGAGAACTCAGCGCTTACAACAACAAAAAGAAGATACCGCAGAAGAGGATGATGATGATGATGAAGAGGAAGGTGCACCTGTACCAGTTGGCATTACTAACCATATAGATCCCGACCTCCGCGGCAATGATGAGGACTCAGCAGATGTCGATCACGCATCCTCCGAGGCCATGGATGTGGACCATTTAGAGCAAACAGTCGATACGAATGGCTCAGCTGATGCTGATGCGGATGCGGATGCCGAAGCTGAATCTGGAAACAACGCAGAAGCCGAAAATGACGCTAATGCTAAACCAACCACATCCAATAGCAAGCTATTCTGCGCACAATTGGCTTCATTGACAGAAGAAATCTCAAATTCTATAGTGGAAATTCAATCCTTACTCCCGGATATCCATGAGAAGAATCAATTATTCATATCATACTGCAAACACCTCTCTAATTCAGAGAATGACTCTGATACACACGAGTCTTTCAAAGATTACGTGCAGAGAATAATTAGAGAACCATTGATGGAAGTTGATGATGTATCCTTCCATCAAGATGATGCAGTCACCAACCCAAATATCAACCCCAATGCTGATGATAAAGTTCAAGTAAACTCTTCCACAGAGGCTGCAGTGAGAAACATTGAAAATGGCATTGCACAGGCATATGCTCAATCTATGAGCTCTAATAAGGGCTCATCATTGCAACCATCTAGTGGCAATGTCTCCACATCTACCGCCACTTCTCCTCCTTTGACTTCACAAGCGCAAGCTATTGCCAACCATTCATATCGTGTAAATACCGCACCATTGCTACCTTTGATTCCCGGTACAAGAATTCCAGACATAGATCTAAATGCACAAGCTAAAACTGTTGAAGATATATGGGAAGAATGGCATTTTGGTCACAGGAATAAACCAGCTCTTAAATTATTAGAGAAAAAATATGGAACTCGTTGGCGTAGGGGTAGAATCGCGAAAAGTGCACAAAGAAGGAAGAAAGTCATTGAATTCATTGAAAGTGAATATAGGAAACATCCAGGTGTATTCAAATCTATAATGACCGTTGTTAATGATTTGGATAACTATAGACTCTCAAAGGGGAAAGGATTGTTTTGGTTATATGGTGCATTACCAGAGAGATTGTACGATGATGGTGGGAATACGCTATTTACGGTGAATCATGAGAAACTCAATGCAATGAAACGTAAGGAGGAAAAGGAACAGAAAGATGAGGAAGACGCAGAGGCAGCAGCTGCAGAAGCAGCAGTGGAAACAACAACTGCATCCTCAGAGAAGGATGAACAGATACAGAGAGTTGAAGGTGCAGATGGACAGGCTAAACATTTGACTACTAAGAATAACGCTGGAACTACGTCAACGTTCCGTGCAAAGTTGGATGTAAATGGAAAGAAAAAGGCAAAGACTGCAATGACGGAGAATTTGCATGTACAAGAACACGAACAAAATGAGGTTACTGAAGCGGCTTTGGAAGCCGCAGCTAAGATCGATGAGAATAATATCGATCCAAATTTAGGACAACTTAAATCCGACGCTCGTAAATCCGATGATGCAGATAACGTCAATGGGAATGATGAAGATACTGACAAAGGCGATGAGTTCCAAGAGTTGCAAGAATCTGCTAAGGAGGAATTGGAGAAAGAACTCGCCTCCACTACGGAACAATCTAAATCCAAGAAGGACCAAATAAAGAAGGCCACCACCTCTGCCATCATCCCCGAAGATGATAATGACAATGATAATGACGAAGATGAAGACGAGGACGATGATGTGAACATGCCGAGCGTTGCAGATGTCGCAGCTATGGCGTCGATGTCTGTCGAGGGGGATTATGAAGATCATGGATTGGTGGATTCTGCAGCACTCGCAGCGGCAGCGAGACACGTGGCAGCTCAACAGCGTATACGGTATGAATCCAAGAGCCGCGTGGTTGATGCCGATAATGATCACGTCAAAGAGAATGACGAAGAAAACGAAAATCAAGCAAACGTCCACGAGAATGATAACGACGATGACATTGATGTCGATGTAGACCTCGATGATTTAGACGTGGATGCAGAAATTGAGAAGGAAAATTTGAGCATGAATAAGTACATCTCCACAGATGGAAGCTCAAATTAGCTGTGGTGTTGACTGACTGTACATTTTGAAAGAGTCTCAATTTATTTGGAACTGATGACTCTACTGTAGTTTTAGTTTTGTATTTTATAAATTAGTTATAGTCGAATCGAATTACTGATTTTGTTAACTGATAAATAAAAATAAATAAATCATGATTATTCTAAGAGTAAATGTAATGATACATCGCGTTGCATAAAGATAGGAAGAGAGAACGTAAAGTGAAAGGGGGGAATAATGAATGAATAATGTGTGATCATCGGCAAACTAAAATCCAAAAGGATTCTCCGCCGTGGCATTTGCCAAATTGGCCTGTCTACCAAATCCACCCGTTGGCTGACCGTTCAATGCACCGCTGTTAGAGTTCGTGTTACCAAACCCGTATCCCGTTGGTTGGGGTTGCAGGCCATTATTGAACGGTTGTTGTTGAGGTGCACCAAATGATGTCTGTGGAAGACCTCCTGTCAATGCTGGGTTCATACCCCCGAATGAAGTCTGTGGAAGACCTCCTGTCAATGCTGGGTTCATACCTCCGAATGAAGTCTGTGGAAGACCTCCTGTCAATGCTGGGTTCATGCCTCCAAATGATGTCTGTGGAAGACCTCCAGTCAATGCTGGGTTCATCATATTCATGCCACCTGTCATCATATTGTTCATGTTCATGTTCATGCCACCATTCATCATATTATTAGCGGAAGCGGGTGCACCAAAGGAAGTTTGAGGGAATCCACCTGTCATAGCTGGGTTCATATTCACACCACCAAAAGTATTCTGTGGCATGCCCCCTGTGAATGCCGGATTCATACCCATACCTGCACCACCGGTCATTGCATTGTTCAATTGTACACCAAATGAAGATTGTGGCACAAATCCGTTTCCAAATCCACCACCTGTCTTCATTGTTGGTTGCATTGGTGCATAACCACCTGTCTTCTGTAATGTCACACCAGTAGGCTGTAATTTGACCATATTTGCCCCAAAAGAAGTTGTAGGCATTTGTATCTGAGGTTGGGATTGCATTCCCATACCGGTATTCAATGGCATGATGTATGAACCACCACCAGTCTTCTGTTGTGTTTGAGCAGCAAGTGAATTGACCCCAAATGTGGTCATTGGCATACCACCAGTGAGAGCAGCGTTCATCATACCCCCTGTCAAACCCGTTCTCAATGCAGGCATTCCTGTCATCATTCCTGTCATCATTCCTGTCATCATTGGTACCATTGTGATAGGCATGAAACCGGTTGGCATTGCCGTCATTGGTACAGCACCGGTGTAAGAAGGTGCGAGACCCGTCTTTTGAGTTGCAACAGGTGCAGGTACTGGTGCTGGTTGAGATTGTAATTGCGTTGAGCCAATTGTGGAAACAGGTTTGATCGGCGTTATACCGCTTCTTGTTGGCTCCATTGGCTTAACATCCAACAAGTCCTTGATGGATCCAGTGATTTGAGGAGTAATCGATTGCTGAGTTGCCTGTGGCTTGACGACAGGTGGAGGAGATACAGCTTGACCCAAGTTTGCAGCAGGTTTAGTTGCCCAATCATCATCCTGCGTCGTTGAAGTAGTTGGAGGTTTTGGCAGAGGATCTGCCGGGTTCTTACCAAGTACTTGAGTTTGAATTTGAGCTTGGGGTTGAGGAGCAGGCTCTGGTGTGGAGTTTCTGCCTAAAGCGACATCAATCTTCTTCTTGATCTTCAAAATGTCACCTTCACGGACACCCAACGTACGCATCAGGGCAGGAGTTACACCATCAAGGACGGTATTATCGACCTGTTCTTGTGCAAAGTTTCTAGAGTATCTATCGCAGACAGCCACGTCAACACCTGCTTCAACAAAAAAGTTGAACCAATAGTCAATGAGATCAGCACGGAGGGGAGTTGCTGTGTTTTGACGTGCCACCGCTGAGGAAGATTCACGCGATGGTAAATATGGTGCCGAAATGGATTCCGGTTCTTTACTTCTGCTGCGTTCACGTTCACGTTGTTTCTCCTTTGGTTTTGGCTTGTATTGATCCAAAGATGTACCCGTGAGTCTCTCCACGTACTCTAAATCTTCAATAGAAAGTTTGGCTGCACTGACGGCAATCTTCACACCATTTGTTTTATGCAGATGGATCTTACCCTGTTGGACACCCAAGAACTCTGCTTCCACTTTGAAGGCGCCTGATCTGTCAATCCATGTACGAACGCGACGAGAGTTTGGCTTCGCAAAATCAGCAGCAGCAGCCTTGTCGGATGATGATGTTGCAGAACTGTTTTGCGCAGCAGCAGCTTGAGCACGACGTTCACGTAATTTTTCATCAGCACGACGTAACTTTTCTCTTGCCTCTCTGTCTTTAAGTTGCAATTCACGTTCCTTCTGTTCCATACGACGGCGTTGCTTGTCGAGTTCTTCACGTTCATGATTGAGTTTTGCACGTTCTCTGAGCTCGCGTTCTTCACGATCTCTATCCTTAGATGACTTTTTCTCCTTACGTGGACTTTTGGAGTTTGGACCTAACAAGTTTTTGAGGAATCCACTCTCTTTATCCTTCTTTGATCCCGATCCCGATCCAGATCCCAAACTTAAACCTGAGCTAGAGCCATTCTTGTTAGATACGAGCTTGACATAGTTGGATGGGACAACTCCTCTTCTACCACGAGAATTTTCCACCATCCACCATTCTTTAGATTTTTTATCATTGACGATATACACCATATCATTTTCATTGACGGTCAACTCATCATCTGCAGCACCATCAAAATCATAAAGAATGATACCTTTCTTCATTGCATTGGTGACACCCTCGCGTTGCGCTTGACGGATGTCAGCCAAAGCTGTCTGTGATTGCATTCCTTTGATATCACCTAGGATGGAGATAACAGCAGCTGCGGAATCTTTGTTACCTATGTGCAATTCGAATGAATCGGAGGGAGACTTAAAGTCTAAGAAGACGTGTTTCTTCTCCGCATTGTAATTGACGAGGTTGGCAATAACCCAATTTTCGGAGATACCATTATCAATGTCAATGTAAACGCGGCCGTTACCAATTTCTAAGACACCGGATCGTTTCTTCTTTCCTTCAATTTCGTGAATTTTCCAGGCAAAGTCACCATGAATTGGGGTAACCTCATCCTTTGTCTTATGAGATGAATTAGAGTGATTATTACCACCGGTGAGGAAATTAGAGATTGATTTCCGACGTGATATTTTCGATGAGGCAGTATTTGAACGAGAGCGTTGTTTATCAGCGTAATCATAATCATCGTCATTGTCATTGTCATTGCCATTGCCATTATCGTAATCATAGTCATCGTCATAGTCGTTGTTGTTATTCTTCTTATTCTTCTTATTGTTTTTGGACGAAGCAGGACGCTGTTGCTGGTTTTGGTTTGGTCTAGAAGGCATTGGTGGTGCTCCTTCTTCCTCCTCTTCATCCGGGTAGTCATCTCGGACGGTGTAGGCCTGTTTCCGAGATTGTTCCGATTTCATCTGTGCATCTGCACCTGAAGTGGAAGGAGATTGTCCCCTATCTACTCTCTGTGGAGGTGGCGGGAATGCAGCAGCGGATGCATTCACAGGAGAGAGTTGAGGTTGTGGGAAGGGTGTTAGGGAAATGTTAGCAGGAGTAGCAGCATTAGATGTGGAATTCAATTGGATATAATTAGCTGGAACAAATCCGAATTGGGATCCCTTGATATCCACTAGAGTCCAATTGGGGTCTGAGGTATCATATACATTAAGAGATGTACCCTCATTAAAGGACAATTCTTCCTCAGTTTGCTTTGAATAATCATATAATGCCGTTGCTGTAGATGTTGGATTAGTCTTCTCTAAATAAGTTTTCGGAACTAGACCCAATGGTTCCTCCAAATCAGCGTCTAATACTCTCTTCTTTACCTTCCACCAATCATCAAAATCGGACATTTCAATGAGATAGAGTAAATCGCCCTCTGTAAGGGGCAATTCCTCATCATTCTGCGCCGCATAGTCGTAGAGCGCCGTGTAGATGCCGAGAAAGGGCGCTGACATTGCTGGGTGCGGTGTGGTGCGTTGCTATGCTTAGAGTTGTGTGTTCTTGTCCAACCATTAGGGGCTGCTGCTGCTGCCATTACTTGTGCTTGCGCTGAGCTTCTGTACTTGTGGTGTCGCAATCCAGTTATCGGGATTCGACGGCGCCTCTGAATTCTGAATTCTGAGCCGCAGCAGTCGACGCGTCGGCCGCGCCTCCACCCAAAGAAAGCATGCGCCTCCCCCTCTGGAGTCCCCCGAATTCCCCAATTTAGTCTGCTATAAAGTCTAGAACCCAACAACCAAGACGGCTGAGGGCTGAGCCTCCAGGCAAGCCACCCCTTCCACTTCCACTTCCGAGTTCCGAGTTCCGGATCGGATTCTGCTCGATCCCTGCGAATCAGATACGACAGCCTATCTAAACCACTCACTCACTCACTATATAGGGATAGCCATCGTCGGTTGTATGTGGTATGTAGTTGCTGCTCTCTTCTCTTCCACAGGTTCTTCCTCATACCGCTGGATACTATAACAACGACAAGTACAACCGCAGCGACCTTCAATCAACATCATCGCCATTATGTCTTTGCGTTCCGCTCCACATACACCCTTGTTAAATCAGAAAGAGAACTACAGCCAAAATCAGATTCAGAATAGTGCCAATACCAATACTAATACCTCTGGATCTAATCCTTACTTCCCTCTTCTATCAGACCTGTCTCTCACTCCCTTCTCCAACCTTCAATTCACTCCAGTCTCTCCGGCTACAGCGGATAGCACCACCACCAATAACAGTAACAGTAGCAGCACTAGCTCCGGTGTTGGTGTTGGTGCGGCAGATTACATTATCGCTAACCCTTCCGCTTTCCACATTAGAACTTCATCCCTTCCAACTTCTTTCAGATTACCGGGCGCTAACGGGACTGCAACTGTGGATGGGAATTCTGGAAACCTCTCATTGAGAACTTCTCCATACATACCCTCTCTCTCTACTCCGGGATCTAGCGATTACCATTCCTCATTCAACATCAATAGATTCTCCCTTCCGGCAATTGCTGACGATGTTGACGATGGTTTGTTCGATCAGGCAATGAACAACTTAACATTAGATTCAACTCCATCGCTCTCTCTATCTCTCTCACAATTACAATTACAATTGCAATCCCAACAATCGGTCCCACCAACGAGACGCAATACCATGTTCTCCAATGCCTCCATTTCATCAACTGCAACATCTGCTTCGGTCTATTCAAATAAGAACAATACATTTACTGCTAATACCAATACCAATGCCAATACCAATGCCAATACCAATACCAATACCAATAATAATAATAACGATACCCTCTTACCGCCACCATCTCCACTCGTGCAACAACCACAACAAAACTTAGATGTTACC
This sequence comes from Pichia sp. P7020A, assembly GCA_025531525.1. Lineage (NCBI taxonomy): Eukaryota > Fungi > Ascomycota > Pichiomycetes > Pichiales > Pichiaceae > Pichia > Pichia sp. P7020A. The sequence goes on along the minus strand of JAMYHI010000039.1, from coordinate 26,877 downwards.
ATCCTCTCCCCAGTAGATGTACTGACTCTATCAAAGGATCAACATGGCTGCAGAATGTTACAAAAAAGATTAGAAGAGGATCCTGCTAAATACATTGGTCCCATTTTCAATGCCACATACCAGCAATCGACAGAGCTCATGTTAGATCCATTTGGTAATTATCTCATTCAAAAAATCATGTCCTATGCGTCACCAACGCAATTGTCACTCATCCTAGTAGAGATAACTCCTCACATCAAGACCATTGCCACAAATTTGCACGGTACTCGTGCATTACAGAAACTCATTGGTTCTCTGAAAATTGATAATCCAAATCATCATGAACTCATTGCTATGGCCATATCCCCCGTTTTCGTACCACTAGTACACGACCTAAATGGAAATCACGTCATTCAAAAACTCATTGCCCATTATGATAGTACCCATTTGGAATTCATGGTACAACTCATCATTCATCATCTCATTGATATTGCCACACATAAACATGGATGTTGCGTATTGCAAAAATTGATGAATAAATGTACACCGAATCAAGTGACTCGCATATCTAGCGAAATTCTAAACTGCTCCGTGTATCTCATGCAAGACCAATTTGGTAACTATGTTGTTCAATATCTCATTTCTTTGGCCATCCCAGCAGTGAATATGGCACTTTTAAACATTGTTGCAGCAGACATTGTCGAACTCTCTTGTGGTAAATTCTCCTCTAACGTTGTGGAGAAATGTCTCAAGCTTCATCCATCAGGCATGTCTCCATCCTCCTCTCTCTCTCAATCGTCATTGCATCCGATAATAGTTGCTCTATTGAACGTAAATACGCTTTCTCTGTTAATCAGGGATCAATATGGAAACTATGTTGTGCAGACTGCATTAGAGAGTGATGATTGGAACGTGCGTAAAGTGCTAGCGGAGATGATTCGACCACTGCTACCGGCAATTAAATTCACCAATTACGGCAAACGTATCCATAACAAGGTGATTTCCGTCTTTCAGATGCACGATGAAGCAACCATTGCTACCGCTGCCGCAACTAATGGAGGTACTGGCTTGTTAGCGGGAATCGATTTTCGTCAATCTCCACGCTACTGAACGCTCTTTCCATCTTTCCTTTACTCTATATATGCATTTCCTCCCACTCTTTCTCTGTTTGTTACCCACTTTGATATACCTCTATTGTGTCTTTTCTTCCTTTCCCGGTCTCTTATACATTACAATACACTGCAATCATTAATCATTACCCAGGTTATCGCCTATCGCCTATCGCCTATCACCGGCCTGCTCCGTGCGCGGCTCAACTTCAGCTAAGGCTCAGCTAATTTTACGTTTATTTCGCTTTTCGCATTTCGTTATTCGTCATTGATATGGCGATAGTGGTAGCGAATGGGGACGGGGGACGGGGATTGAGCATTGAGCATTGAGCACAAGACAGCCACAGTCAGTCTCTTCTTCTTCCTCTCCTTCTTGTAGTAGTTGACGACTTTACCTCTGCCGCTATTAGACAAGGCCATTGCTCTCCCGGTCTGTTACTACACTCACTACATTACACTACACTCCACACTCCACTCACTAAATACATTCTTACATTACCCTCGTTATGAAACTGAATGTCCTCACTTCAGTAGCTGCGGCGCTTGCCCTCGTTAATGCGAACGGTGCCAATGCAGCAGTAATGCCAATGGCAATGCCACAAGCTGGACTGGACCTTTCAAACTTCCTCGATCAAGCAGAAGTTATGGAAGATGAAATTGAATCTTTAACATCTTTAGTGAATTCCTCAGAATTACAATCACTCATTACTAAAGATGCACTATATGCTCGTGCTGAGAAATTATATGAACTTGCAGGTCATTCTAATAAATCTTTTGGTCATCCAACTAGAGTCATTGGCTCTAGTGGTCACTGGAGTACTATTGGATACATCAAGCATGAATTGAAGAAATTGGATGGATATTACAATGTCACCATTCAACCATTTAAGGCATTCATGTCTGAAGTTTTCCATTTCGATGCTACCGTAGATGGTGTTAAACCTGATAGTTTAGTACCTATGGATATGTCTCCATCTACACCACATAAGAAACCCGTTGAGGGAACTTTGGTGCTCGTGAAGAACAACGGTTGTGTCGATGATGATTATTCTGAACTTCCTCATGATGGACTCCAGGGAAATATTGCCCTCATTAAGAGAGGTGAATGCCCCTTTGGTGATAAGGCACAAATGGCTGCAAAATATGGTGCTTCTGCGGCAATCATTTACAATAATGAAAAGGGTGAAATTAGAGGTACTTTGGGCGTTCCACCAGAAGGTGTCGACGTTGCTCCATGTGTCGGTATCAGTAAGGATGACGGTGATGCAATTGTTGCCAAGTTGAACAATGATGAGAAATTATCTGCAATGGTTATGGTGGATTCATTTGTTGGTCCAATCACCACTGTTAATGTCATTGCAGAGACCAACCATGGAGATCCTGATAACATTGTCATGCTTGGTGCACATAGTGATTCCGTAGCTGCGGGACCTGGTATCAATGATGATGGATCCGGTACTATTTCATTATTGGAGGTGGCTACCCAATTGACAAAGTATAAAGTCAAGAATAAGGTCAGATTTGCCTTCTGGGCAGCAGAAGAGGAGGGATTGCTTGGATCTAATTATTATGCAGAGAATCTCACACCAGGTGAGAATGAGAAGATTAGACTGTTTATGGATTATGATATGATGGCATCTCCTAATTATGAATATGAAGTTTATGATGCAAACAATGTAGACAATCCAAGAGGTTCTGAAGAATTGAAGAATTTGTACATTGATTACTACACTTCAAGAGGTTTCAACTACACATTGATTCCATTTGATGGTCGTAGTGATTATGTCGGATTCATTGAACATGGTATCCCTGGTGGTGGTGTCGCTGCTGGTGCAGAGAAGGATAATGCTGCAAATGGTGACGTTTTGGATAAATGTTACCATCAATTGTGTGATGATTTGTCTAATATTGCATGGGATGCATTCTTGGTTAACACACAACTTATTGCACACAGTGTCGCCACTTATGGTGCTGATTTATCTGAGTTCCCGGAGAGAGATGTCAAGGCAGCAAATGCTGAAATGATGCCTACTTTCCCATACAGGGGTGATAAGTTAATTTTATAATCAATTTACAAATATTATTATCGATATGAATACAGTTTGAATCTATTTAAGTTTAGTAGTAATCAGTTTACTAAGTTTAACTTAGTTTATCTAGGTAATCGTCCATTGTGATGGGATGGACAGGGGTCGTAGGCGTCGTAGGCGTAGTTGATTGATTTTGTGATTTCATGAATTTCTTAAAATTCATAACGTCTGAATGTTTCATCAATGATGCCGATCCGGAACCTGTACTGGAAACGGAACGCAAACTGGTAGGGATAGTATGTACGGATGATCGGTTACCACTAGTATTAAGTTCTTGGAATGTAGATGGTGGTTGACGAAGGTCTAGTTGTTCAATGGTATTCATTATGAGTGCATAGTCGGAGACGTGAGAGGGTTGTGGATCTCTCTGTTGTGGAGAGATTGTAGATGTTGTGTTGGTGGTAGTTGGTATGGGTTTTAACGTAGGCAACGAAGTGGAAGATCCCTGTATCACAGTATGTGTCGGAACCACTTGCATTGGTGAATACACTGGTGCGGACATTGGTGGTGATTGTGATTGTGATTGTGATTGTGATTGTGATTGTGATTGTGTTGGTGTTGGTGTTATGTTTGGTGACATGAATATGGGCAGTTGAAAGCTGAATTGATGAGTCGAGGTAGACTGCGATATGGGCGTTCTATCCAAATTGGATGGTCTCTTCCTTGTAGTGAGGTCTGATATGCACATATCTGCATGTTCTGATACTATTGGCAGAGTCGAAGTCGAATTCGAACTCGAACTCAGAGGTAGCGGTGGTGGTGGTGGTAGCATGTGAAGCATTGCAAGCAGTTGTTTGAGAGTGAGTCTCTGATGTGGATGTTTGATGAGAAGGCTGTTTATTATAGAGAATATGGGGTGTGATGTATCTATTGCGAATGAGAGTTCATTTGGAGATGGCGTTGTTGGTTGTGTTGTCGATATCTGATGGAGTAGTGAATATTCATTGTCCGCATAGAAGGGGTAGGTGCCGTAGAGGAGGTAGTGGAGAGAGACGCCAAGAGACCATAGGTCGAGAGCGAATGGAATGTAGGGAGGAAGGGAAGATGAAGAGGCGAGAGGGTGAGAATGGGTTTTCCCCTTCTTCCATTTGAATGTCTTTGTGAAGAAGTTCTGTTTAGTAGTAGTCGTTGCAGCAGCTGATGAAGTCCGTGTGGAGTTTGTTGTTGTCGTTGTGGATGATGACGGGTTTAGAAGTTCTGGTGCGAGGAACAACGGCGTACCAATGAGTTTGGAGAATAGTTCGTGCCTATCGTGTTCTATATCACCGGTGAGAGTGTAACAGGTATCAAAATCGGTTAGCTTTATTCGGCGTCTACCCATGTTGTCATCGGTGGTAAATACTAGAAAGTTAGATGGTTTAATATCTCTATGGACAATGTTTAATGAGTGAAGGAATGCAATTGCGGAGGTCATATCGAGGAGATGCTGAGTTATTGTCGTTTCAATTGAAACATTTGTTGTATTAGAGCTAAATTTGAATAGGGAAGGTGTCAGTTCTCCTAGATCTGCGAGTTCTTGAACAATGTACACGTTTGCCTGAGTTAGATGTATGGAGTAATATGTGACTATATTAGGGTGATGGAAACGAGAAATGGTTTGAATGATGGCGATTTCATTGTCGTATGTAGTTGAAGAATTTGAATTAGCAGAGAGGGGCAACATGCGACCAATCTTGGCCATGGCAGTGTTTGTACCTGCATTAGCTCTGACTTTAGCTTTAGCGATGACTTTCACTGCGACCAGCGCAGCGTTGGTGGGACCAGATTTGGATTTGGATTTGGATGTGGATTGGGAATCGGATTTGGGCGTTCTCGCCGCAACGACTGTGGAGAACTTGCCGTAGCCAAGGACCGAGCAGGGGCGTAGAGCGTCTATGTGCAGTGCGTCCATGCGCAGGTGGTGGCCAGGTTATTGTGCATGGTCTGAGATCTGAGGTGTTGCCAGGTCCAAACTGCGACCTCCGAGTGCGGTGTGCTTTGGTGTTAAGCCGTCTCCAATCACCAATCTCTAAGTCTAGTACAAAGCGAATAAAGTAAAATCAACACAATTCACAATTCCGACCCGTTTTAAAAATTTAATTCACGTTAACCCTCGCTGCTCGTTGCCCCGTTTTAGTTTCTCTTTCCCGTTTTTCTATAAAAGGCGAGCGTCCCCCCATGAACACGCCCCCCTTTTAATGCTTGCTGTTGCGCCTTCTTTGAATTCTCTCGTTTGGCACGCCAGAGGATCGCCCGCCACGCACATGGCTCTTGCCTTTTACCAGAGCCATCCGGCGGGCGTCCTTGCCTCGTGCAATGGCACATCCAATTTTTGGGCCACCATACTTACTACCTACTTACTTACTTACTTGCTTTACCGCTCGTTCCCTGCACTCCCTGGAGGCAGTGGCGGCGGCGCAGCAAGCCCTTTACGCGTTTTGGTTGTAAAAATTGTCCAATTGTCCAATTGTCCAATTCCCCAATTCGGTGTAACCTTTTCTTTTCTTTTCTTTTCATTTCGCGCTCTGGAATCTGGAGAAGCCAGAACCCAGAACCCAGAACCAATAATAGCTCAATAGCAACCGCACAGCAACGTTTCACCGCGCGACGCGCGACGCAAAAAGGAAAAAAGCCGATGCGACTCAGATCAACATGGGAGCATTAATAGCAAAGAGCAAATCAGTTCACATCGGTGATCAGTTAGTAGTAGCTGGTGATTGGTAGTTGACAGTTGGTAGTGAACAGCAAGCAGCGCAGGGCACCCACTCACTGTTGCCACATCTACATCTTACATCCACATCCACACATCATGCCATTGCTCTTCAAGAGAAAGAGCGATGACTGCAAGGGCTCCAGCCAATTGTGTCAGACCCCAGAGAATACAACAAATACTTTGGCTATTTGTCTCGCTGTCATTATCCCCGTCGTTGTAGTTGCATGCGTTATTGCATTCTTTATGTGGAAAAACTATAGAAAAAATAAAAAGGAGATATTGGAAGATAATGATCCCGATTTTAATGCTGATAATATCATGTTACCTGAATATGATTATGATAATCAAATTAACCCTAATTCCATCAATATGAGAGGTCCTAAAATTGCTGGATTCTCCATGGCAGCAGCAAGTACTGATTCTTTTGGGAACCCATTCAATGAAAAGAATTTAGACCCTTCTTTGGCACCAGTTAGACCTCAACTTCATTATCAACGTTCAAATCCATTGGCTTTACCATTCGGTAATAGTAAGGAAGAATTAGATAGATATTCAAAAGATTTAGGTATAGATTTCCATGATTTCAATTATCCAGTTAAAAAGATGAATACACCTTCAGCTCCACCATCAGCTTCAGGTTCACGTGTCAATACTCAACCAAACTCAAGGAGAACTTCAATCAGCAATCTTCATCAAACTACTTATGCTAATGGTAATACTAGCCAATTGGCAATACCTAGATCAGAAGTTCCTATGACTTCCCCATTGAGGAAGAATGCTGCACCACCAAATGTCCAAAAGAATGAATCCGAGGAAGAATCGGATGATGATACTGACGACTCTGACAATGATTCAGAGAACGATTCAGAGGATGATTCAGAGGACGATTCAGAAAATGACTCCGAAGACGATTCCGAAGACGACTCCGATTCCGACTCCTCTGATGCATCATCCGGAAACAGTATGTCTCACGAACAAACGGACCACAATGCCTCTCAATCAGAAAACCCCTTCGTTGCCAACACTACCAGCACATCTCCCCTCTCTTCTACGAATGATGCCTTCAAAAGAACCAATCAAACCTTCTCTGCAACAAATGTCGATGATGCAGATACAATCGTCAAACAGGGTCAGCTTCAAGCACAGCCTCACGAACGTGCGCAAGTACCACCAACGCCAACGGATATACCACTTACCGAAGAGGAAGAGGAACAACTTAACAGAATGAAATCCGTCTATCAAGTCTATTTCTCTCGTAATGGTAGTAAATACGTGAAAAGAGATGGCAATGAAGAAGATAATGAAGAGGATATGGACAAAGAATATATCGGTATTCATGCCAGAAACAATTCTACATACCCACAGGAGAGCGTGAATGTTAACTCCGTACCACCGCTTCCAATTGAACAACTTGAAGCAGTGATTAACAAGGACACCAATACCAACGCCAATGCCAACGCCAACGCTAACACACTCCAGGTTCCAGGCGCTACAGATGATCAAACCCCAGACGACTACAGACAGAGTGTCTCCTCCAGCGTGTACATGCCCGTCAATGAGTCCCTGACAACTGCAAATCCTACAAAAGCCGGTTACTACGCGCACCAGCAGTTTGGAAACATGGTCCCCAACTCACAGGAACAGTACGCTTATCAACAAGGATATCCACAAGGATACCAGCAAGAGTACCCGCAAGAGTACCCGCAAGGATACTACCAACCAGATCAGTACGCGTACCAGCAACAACAACAACACCACCAACAACACCAACAACAGGGGTACTACCCACAACAGTATGCGTACGCGGCTAACCAGCGCGTTCAGCCATATGCCAACGTCAACGGTATTGCACCACCTGCCAAACGTTTACAAGAACTGGAGAAACTCCCACTACCACATCAGCTCAATAAGCGTACTTCCACTTTAGAATCATTCACTACATTCACTTCAGAATCACACAAAAATCCAGTAACGCATCCAGCTATGCCAATCGATCACAAATTTGATCCTATCGATCACGTGAATTGGGCACAATCTCAACAGCCACTACCAAATCAGGGAAGCACCGCCGCAACAGCTGCACCGAGCCCCTCACAGATTAGAAACTCCATCGTCATGTTCAACCCAGTAGGATTGAGTCAAAATACTACATTTGTCTCAAAGGGTACTGCCAAAGAACGTGTTAGAGAGATGAATAAATTAGCAAATAATGGCAATAATACCATACCTGAGGGATTTACACCACCGGCATCACCAGCACTACAGGGCCCATTGTATGGGTTCTATGAAAATTCCGTTGAGAGACCTCATGGGGCGGAGAATTTGATCCCAAGAAGTGGATCACAGGCAGACCTTCGTAGACAGATGGAGAATGCAAACGTCTAACACTAGCTCAAATTACCTTTCACTTTTCACTTCACATACTCACCACACACTCGTTTAGCTCTTTTCTCAATACTATTATTACTATTACAATCACTAGAACTCCACTCTTTTTCTATGTCTATACACTTTCGTATGTACACTTAGCATTGCATGAACTATCAACCATAAACCTTAAGCTGTTGATCTAATCGCATCGCGGACGCAGCGTTTCGGGTGACTCGGAAAAACAACGCAAATGACAAATGACATTGACGTTCTCACATTAAGTGCCACACATATTCACAAGCCCCCCATAAGACGACAGTAGACTAAGTAACAGCACACCAGAACATGTCTATGAACAGCTTGAAACAATTCATAACAACATTGCGTCACGCAAAAACGCCACAGGATGAGACTATAAAAGCTCAAAATCAACTGCAAACTATCTATGAATTGTTCACAACACATGGCGGTGAATCTAGTGCGATATCTAATTATCAGAGACGAAACCAATTGTGCAAACTACTATATGTAGATCTATCTGGACTTGATTTACAAATCTCGGGAGTCGAGGATGATGGGTTTGTAAAGTGTGCATTGCAACAATGTCTCATTTTGATAAGCTCCGAGATAACCACCGATATTACCATCGCTGGCACTAGTACTGGGAATGTCGAGTCTATGCTAAGAGAGGTTAAACAAGATAGAGAGATTGGCTACTTGTTACTTAAATCGTTATTTGAATTACAATTGACAGATGATGATGTAATACACATCGTCGATAGCATTCTCGCCGACGTCCGGTATAGCGATTCTTATGGTGATGGTGATAGTGATGGTGATTATGGAGATGCTATTGGTACTGTTGTTGGGATCACATTACAAGGGTTTGCAGATTTGTTACCTAAGATTCACGATATGGTCATGCGAATAGATCCAGTTAGAACGCATGCGCTAGTGGATGCACTCTTTAACAAGTTGAAGATTACAGATGCGACTACTTCGACTACAGTTTGTGATTTTGTTAGAATACGTGTGGTGATGTGTCTATCACAATTGGTGAAATACAGGGTTGAAGAACCTTACTTGTTAAAGAGGGGCAATCTTGCAGAAGTGGGGAGATTGTTGGGTCAACTCAGTTTAAATAATGTCACTGTCTCCGTTGCACTAATAGATCTAATCCAGCAATGGTTGAAATGTGATTGGGATGGCGTGAAAATGCTGGAAGGGCTCATTACTACCAAGTTAAGAGAGATTTTGAGCGTCGTTTCGATGAAGTCCATGAGAGAAATGGAGGAGAAGGGGGAGAATGAGGAAAAATATGGATGGATTTTGAAGTATGGATCGTTGGTCATCAAGATACTCGATACGCTTTCACTGATTACCACAGTAAAGGGAACTGAGAGGACATCAATACTGAGGAATGACGTTGATTCTATTATTGGCAACTGCGTAGGAGTACGTGCAAGGCTCTTCAATGACGTTGGTGCATCCATCTCCAGTTTACAATTGACAAACGCGAGTATGCTAAACTCTGCTCTAAGAATGTACACCAACGATATCGAGTACCTATTTGGAAGTCGTGGGGAAGATGTGGATGTTGTTGTGGATGCTATAGTTCCGTTCTTGAGAAGCAATGATAATGTGAATATCAGACTAAAGTTCCTAAGATTGTTACTATCCGTATTGCGGAAATCCACAAATTTGGGACATGCACGCAAATCAATCTTGTCTGAGCCTGGGTTATGGAAGAGATTTGTCCTTGATAGAGATTCAGAGATTGGTATACTGACGTCGCAGATACTTGTTGAAAGTGTAAACGTCAAGAAGGTCTCGGAGGATTCAATCATTTTCTCACAGATCAAAGACGTCGTCGTGCTCTTGTTGTACTACCTACAGGCCTGCAAACATTTAGCTAGAGGTGTAGTGCTGTCCAGAATATTGACTATTTTGGAGAACTACAAGGATACCGGCATTGTGGAGGAGTCCATGAGGAAAATGTTGAAGTTGTTCATTACAATTGGTAACTATAATAACACCGCCTGGATTAGAACTTTCAAACTCATTGAGTATGCTAGCGACAAAGTATCGCAGAAAAGGGATAATCCACTCATCACACAAATGATAGAGCTTCTTTGCTCAGGTATATCACAGGGATGTTGCGATAACTTCGTCAAGCTTTCCGTTAGCTTGCTTAGAAAGAACTGCGAAGATTGGAAAATTGGTGACCTGAATATGCAATTGAGTCTCATTGTGGAGAAATACGAATTTTGTTCACTCTCTTCGAAGCTATTGATTCTAGATACTATGTACTCATATCATCGCGTTGTTGATAACGAGGACCTGAAAACTTTAATTGAACTGGCGTTCGAAGAAGAATCAAACACTACGAACTATGAACTCAAACAAAGAGCCTACGAGTACTCGACGCTTTTGAAACACGGTGTTCAATTTGACAACACTATCGACATCATGACCCTGACTAAACTTCCACAACGACCACCAGCCCCTACACATGCACCTGCACCTGCACCTGCACCCGCATCTGCTCCTGTTGAAGTAGCAACTAGATTCTTACGTTTTGATCAGGGTATACTATATGACTCTGACAATATGCGTGTCGTTTTCAGGGTAAAGCGAGGAAAGAAGTCTGCAAATGTCGATATGAACTTTAAGCTGAAAGTTCCTATAGAAGACCCAAACGAGCTAGAATGCTCAATAAAAGAAAGCTCTTTTGATGAGAAATTGTTCAAGCTAACAGTTCAATCGAGTGACGGTATCGACGCAGAAAAGGCTAGTACCACATTTTCGTTCACCTTCGAATTAAACAATATATACGATATTGAGAAAGAGCCAATCTTTGATATACGTTTCAGAGGGAAGAAGGTATCTATGCAACTACCGTTGGCCTTGAAAATGCTGCGCACTAGTGAAGGTAATGGCATGCCTGCGCAAGTCTTTGAGTCTAGATGGGATCAACTCGGTAAAATCACGCAGTTGTGTTACAAGTCCCGACAACTAAAGCTAAATTCCACTTTGGCACCACTGATCGATACGTTGTCGAGATATTTAGTGAAGATGAACTTTGAGATCTTACCAGCGACTGTAGATGAGGATGGTAGCCGCTCAGTGATACTATGCGCAGGCCTTCTCTCATCTACATCTACTACAACCGGTGTTCTGGCCAGAATTGCCTCGGATGGTGTTGCTGTTAGATGTACTAATTCTGTGGGTGGGGCCGCTATGATTGCCGAGAGACTCGTGTACCTGGTGGAGAACACTACGTAAAGCTTGGAGCTTGGAGCACAACGCTGAGCCGAGAACCGAGAACCGAGAACCGATCATTTTTCTAGAACCAATTTTTACAATGTAAGCTCACCACTTACGTGAGACGTGACACCTAATGCGTCACACCTCCGCTCTTTTCCGACACGAGGCAGCACTTGTCTGAGCCAATGCAGTGCTTACAAAGAAGATTGTTCAACAGCTCACTACATAGATACAAACAGTTTATCCCCAACATGTCATTAGAATATACAAGCATAAGAGGGGCAGAACTAGTCACTAATGCAAATGCGATCAAGCAAGAGGTTGAACGTCTGAGTAACGGAAATGCCAATCTCGTCTGCGTTTCCAAACTCAAACCTGCCAGTGATATCAAAGCACTCTATGATGTCGGATATCGTCATTTTGGTGAAAATTACGTTCAAGAGCTAATCGAGAAAGCAAAAGTATTACCAAAGGATATAAAATGGCATTTCATCGGCGGTTTACAGACCAACAAATGTAAGGATTTGTCGAAAAACATTGAAAACCTGTACGTCGTCGAAACCATTGACACTGTAAAGAAGGCGAAGAAACTCAATGACACCAGAAAACAAATGATTGATGAAAAAACCACGGGTTTTGGTAAAGTAGGAGTGTGCGTCCAAGTCAACACGTCAGGTGAAGACCAAAAGAGCGGTTGCGAACCTGGAACAGATCTCGATGAGCTTGTTAGGGTCATCACTGAAGAATGTGACTGCTTAGAGTTTCACGGTCTCATGACGATCGGTTCTTATGCCGTCAGTCATGGTGAAGGTGAAAATGCAGAGTTCAAGCTACTTGCGGAACTCAAGGATCACCTCCAAGAGAAGTTTGGTCTCACAAGTCTCCAATTGAGCATGGGTATGAGTGGTGACTATGCTTAGGCTATCAGACAAGGTAGTACAAGCGTGCGTGTCGGATCTAGCATCTTTGGATCCAGACCACCTAACAATGGACACTAGTTCGTGAATAGATATGTATAAATTATGATCCTAAGATCTTGATTCAGCCTGTAATCTGCAATCTGAGGAAAGTAGCGTGCATGTATGTGTCAGCTGTCAGCTATTTTTATTTGTAGCCCGAGTTAGTCGACGTGGTCGATAGCTGGAAAGCACAAGGCATTAAGGAGCGATAAGGTGACATCAGTTCTCAGTTTTCGTTATCTGGAATTCTTCGAGAACTCGATGATCACCAAACACTCAGCACTCAGCACGCTGAAATCGCTATTACGACCGTTTTCTTTCTCAATTCCCGGTGTTCTTCTCTTGATTGCACTGGGAGGGTGGTTCTTTTACATTCTTTGTGTCTGCAAGTTACATACACTTGATAGTAACCATGCCACCGAAGAAAGTCAAAACTAAGGCCACAGGCGTGGTCAGAAATCGCTCTGCAGCGCAGAAGGAAACCAGTCTGAACTATGAAATAGATGAAAACTACGAAACCACTAAATCTGTTGAACAGATCGATGGCTCACATATCCCTGTCTCCGAAGTAATTTCTGACAGAGAAGAAACCATAGAAGAGAAGGAGAACAGAGCAGCCGATGAAGTGAAAAATGGGGTTTTCTCCTACTATACGGCCTTGGTTGACATCTACATCAATACCAGACACGTTTTCCAATTATTCATGACCTTCTTCCTAACCAATTTGCTTTATCTCGTTTTCAAGGGCAGACAGGATAAAGGTGATGAACGCGCACTAGAACCACTCATTACTGCATCGTGTATCTTATTGGCTGTTTTATTGGAGGGTCTAGCGGTCTTGAACTCCAGATTTAAGCAATTCCAGACCGGGAAAACTACAACCAAGCCTCAACTATTGGAGTTTGATTACATTTATGCTGTTTTTTTCCCATTGGCTGTATGTCTCATTCGGGACCCTACTAAAATCATCATTGTGGCATGTTGTATTGTTCAACTTTCTTACATGAACATAATTGTTCGAGTGTTGATTTCCTACGTTATCTTATTCCAGTTCAGTGAAGAGCAACTAAGCGGACAGCTCTTATTTTTACCACTAACTTCATGTTTTTTCTATGAAATGATCAATAAAGTCTCTGGTTCCGAATTGCCAACATATGAGAAGTCCTTCATCTCCTTCTTGATTACAGCCATGTCCTACTTTGTCAATGCCGATGAGAGTGATTTGACATTGTTCGTGATGAAGAATCTAGTGCTTTCTTTTGTCGTTGGAACCATATTAGCATATCCAGTTTTGCAACTCTACAAATCACAAAATGATAAGAGCTTGAAATATACGTGGTTATTGGCCATTTACACTTTATTCTTAGCTGCTGGCTTGATTATCAGTGATAAATTGCTCTTACCAGTTTTAGGAAAATTCCACTTGAATTGGTTGATCGAATTCATTAAGGAGTCTGAAGTCAGAAAGCAGATTTTCCAGAACTGGTGCATTTCTGCCCTCATCATCGTTCCTGGTGTATTCATTGTTTTCAACAAGATCTTACCAAATGGCAGTCTGAGTTTGAAGAGAAAAATATGGCACTTTATCCTGTTCGGAATGATGTTGAAGCCAATGATGGTTGAGCCTCAACTAGCTTCCGTTGCCTTATTTGGAATTTTGGGGCTTTTGGTAGCTGTTGAGATGATTAGAGCTAATGAATTGCCGCCATTTGGTTCTGGCTTGAAGAAGCTGTTTGCCGCATTTGAGGATAGTAAGGACACCGATGGTATGTTCACTTTGAGCTACATCTATCTGATGATTGGTGTATCACTCCCCTTCTGGATTAATAACGTCAACGGTTCAAAAGAAAGCAGTTACATTGGTTTGATTACCCTGGGATTGGGCGATTCCATAGCATCCCTTGTTGGAAGTAAATTTGGCAAAACTAAGTGGCCAGGTTCCAACAAGAGCTTCGAGGGCAGTATCGCTATGGCGCTCAGTATCCTTGGTGGCTATGCCATCTTCGACTTCGTCGGAGCCAGTGCTAGTGTATCTACTATGGAGACACTCAGTTGGACCAACAGAATAATGGCTGCCATTTTGTGCTCAGCTTTTGAAGGTATTATTGATGTGAACGACAATCTCTTCGTCCCCATCTTCGGCTACCTCATTGAGGAGCTTCTTTTCCAATTCGAGTAGGCCAGTAGACAAGTACGAAAGTAGAGGAGTATCTAGCAGTGCGTTACTCATGCGTATAATCCCTTCTATAAGACTAAAATTTGTTTCATACCGCTACCAGCTATAGTTGACATGCATATTGAGGGCGTCAAAGAGTACAGCTTGAGAGATATCGTGACGGTTGACGGCATCCCCAATACCGTCGCGTTGGCCAAGCGTGTTGCCAACGAGAAGAAGTTGCAACTGGACGTGTTCCCCTCAGCAATAGGGGCAACAGTGAGGTACACCTCCACTAGAGACTGGATTAGCTATGTTTACGGGGTGGTTGATGAGTTTACGGGGTGCAATAAAGGCGATAAGGGCTCTGTTATAGTTCTCGTCGACGTTGGGTACCATTTTGCACGCGTCTTCAAGGACGACGATAGGGTCGTTCTGCTCACACTGGAGCAGTTTGCGCTCGGCCTGGACGGGCCCCTCGGAGCTGTGGACAGCCACGTTGCTGCCTGTGTTGTCAGCTGTGCTGGTATTGCGCAGGGGTACTTGCAAACTGTACAGGACGTGCTCGAGAGTGCCGGTGGCGGCGTGGATGAAGGGTCCACCCTTGGGAATGTGCTTGTGGGGGTGCTCGACGTGGTTTCGCAGTAAGAAAGGAAAAAAGGGGAATCTGGGAGTGGAAAATTTTTAAAATTTTTCAGTTTTTAGACCGCTTTACCATGTGTGCCATGCCTCCTAAAGTTCTTCACTGAATTAGAAGAGAGATCTTCCTAGAAGTACCGCAAGCCGCAGCGAGAGGAGAGATAGACACACATCTACACAGCCGCAAACATGTCTGACGAACAATCCCAACAAAGTATCCTTCAACAGGTGGAGTTCTACTTCTCCGAGTCCAACCTTCTCAACGACCGTTTCCTTTTCACAACCCAAAATGCCAACGACGGATGGGTTCCAATCCAAACCATCTCTCAATTCGAGAGAATGAAGAAGTACAGACCAGTGGAAACCATTGTTGAAGCTTTGAGAAAGTCTCCAGAACTTTTGGAGGTTTCTGAAAACGGCGAAATGGTCAGAAGAAAGATCCCACTCCCAAAGAACTACAACGAAATCCAACTTAACATCAACAAGAGATCCATTTTTGTGGAAAAGCTCCCACAAGATGCAACTTTGGATCAACTCTTGACTTACTTCAGAGCAATTGCTCCAGTTAACCAAGTGAGAATGAAGAAGAACAGAGAGAGAAAGTTTGTTGGATCATGTATTGTCGAATTCAAGAACGCTGAGGATGCAGAGAAGATTCTCTCTGGTGTTGCAGATTCTAAGCTCAAGTACGGTGAGGGCGAATCTGCTGTTGAGTTGGACGTTATTAGCAAGACTGCTTACGATGAAAGTAAGGCTCAAAAGTTTGGTGAAAGAAGAGGTGGCAAGTTTAACAAGAACAAGAAGAGAGGAAGAGAATCCAAGGACGCCACTAAGGAAGAATCTAAGGAAGAATCCAAGGAGGAGACCAAGCAAAGAGATGCATCTCCAGTCAGAAAGTCTGAAGAAGTTAAGGAGAGAGACTGATTATAATGCCTTTTGTGTGGTCCCCATGTAAATTTACAAACGTGTTCGAAGGGAATCACTGCCCTGTCTCAAACGAAATAAATACCGTATACTGTATAACCCTTAATAAACACAGCTTTAGGAAAAGCTCCTCTGGCATGGCGATATTAAATCACCTGTGCTGTTGTAACCTTTGATGAAATGTCTACTTTAAAATCGGTACATTGTTTGAGTCGTTGAACGACGCGTATTAATTTTAGTCGTCAAATCTCGATTCGACATGACCGTTTACAACGCGTCGGCTCACAACGTTTTCTTTAATTGCCTGACCATACACGTACTAGAGGTGAGTAAAGGAAATCACTCACACCGACGAGACGATGACAGACTCCCAGTTTATACATATCTTTGGCCAGAATGCGAACGATCCAACAGTTCTTCAGAAATGTGAAAGGCTGTGCACTCTCTTTGGATTGACACCTCAGGATCTGTTCTCCAATTGGGAAGCATACACATACACAGAACTAAACAATCCTAAGATTAAGATAACGCCTGAGAATCTAGAAGGACTCCAGACATACATTCAGAGAAGACTCACAGAGCAGAACAAAGCAACAACGAATCAAAACTCATTGAAACTGAACTCCAAACACTCTTTACAGCATCCCTCTTTGAAACAGAATTCGCACGATTCCCTCTCAAACGGATCTGATAGCATCAAGAAGAGAAAGTTAAACGCATCATCTTCACCAGTAAAGGAAGCAGATGCTTCAGCTATGAACACTTCTCTTTTAGAATCTAATCACATCATAGAATCGCTAAATGCAGATCAGGTGCCAAATAAGCTAACTACTGTTCCTAACAAGAGTATCAGAATTGTTGGTCACTTCAAAAAAGATCGCTATAAATACAGGACCATGAATTTGAAGTTATTGGATATTGCAGATTATCTAGATGAAAAAATTGAAATCTTCACAGAAGTTGTAGCAAAGGCATTCAACCTTGAAGATTCTCAATTCTCAGACCCAACGCGTCAATCGCAGTCAGAAATCTACACAGTTGGCCGAATTGTTCCCGACTCACCACTAAGTACATCAAATGACTTGAACTTACACTCCTTATTTTTGGAAACCTCAAGAATATCGGGATTCGGAATCAGAGTCAAGTTGGATTTGTCCGACGTCAAAGGCTACTCTTTCTTTCCCGGTCAGATAGTAGCTTTCAAGGGTATCAACTCTTCTGGTGATACATTCAAGGTTTTGGAGAACATGAAGCTTCCTTACCTTGGAGCACCAACTCATGATTACGAAGATATCGAAGAATTTACCAATATTGTTGGTGACGATAATTTGAAGATGATCATTACTTCCGGCCCTTATCATCCCAAGAATAGCTTGGATTTCAGCAAACTGGAAAAATTTATTACACATATTAATGAGAATGTCAAGCCAGATGTAGTTATAATGACGGGACCTCTCATAGATGTTTCTGCAATACCCAACATTCTTAAAGAATCATTCTTCAAGGCTGAGAATTCAGAAGATGGTGACGATTTAACAGATCTAAGGAATCTGGATGATATTTTCAAGTCTTACTTAGCACCGATTTTGAATGACATTCAATGCACAAGAGTTATTATAGTTCCCCATGGCAACGATTTTACAAACCCGCACACCTCATACCCTCAAGCTGCATTTAACAGGAAGGAAATGGGATTGTCAAAGAAGTTCAAATGTTTCCCTAATCCTTCATTGTTTGACATCAATGAAGTATCAATGGGCGTCTCCACGCCTGATATTTTGAGAGATCTGAAGGATATGCCGGCATCTGATGCAAGTAACAACAGAATAGAGAGAATTGTTGAACACATTATCCATCAGAGACACTTCTATCCAATATATCCATCACCAAACCTGAACTTCCAAGTCGATACATCCTTCCTCGGACTTGCAGAACTCGATTCGACTGTCCCGGACGTTATGATTTTACCATCAATCTTGAAACCTTTCACCAAGTTTATCAAAAATGTGCTCGTGTTGAATCCGGGTTCTTTCATAAAAACTGATGGAAATGGAGGAACCTATCTACTAATGCAGACCAGGTCGCCAGATATTGCTGATTTTGATGCGGTTCCAAAAACCGAGAACGATGATGAGGAAGAGGTTTCTGAGGCATACCTTACCTCCTTACATAAGCGCGCTAGAGTGGATATCTTGGCAGTATGATGCTAAAAGATGTGTATAGTAGCTACAATAATCAATTATTTTTCTCGTTAAAGAGTTATAGTATGGGCGTAAGCATTAATATAGATTACCAATAAATTTTAGTAGGATGCTTGGAAGGTGTTAGCCTCTTCTAAAACGTTCCCTGCACTGGTGTTGGGGGTAGTCTCATCCCTTTTAGCCAAAGAAGAAATCAAGCCACTAGCTTTTTGTTCTCTTTCAAACTCAGCCTTTTCGTCGACAGTGTATTTATAATCAATGACGAGTTCAGAACATGAGACCAAAATTTGGACAGAAATGCAAGAAATAAAAGCGCCTCCAACAACCAAAAACCATGGGTGTTCGACACTAGTTTGACCAACAAAACTTAAAATCTCCTCCTTGGTATCTTGGTGTCTGTTGTTATACATCAAGGTAATAGCCATGGATACAAATGATCCAATAATTAGTAGGTAACGCATGAACAAAATCCAAGGCTGAGATGATTCGCTACGTTCGCCAACGGCAGGCTTTGCGACCTTGAGGTACTTGATGTAATCGCCTTCCTGTTGAATTACACCGAAGATAAAACAACTGAGTGCACCTAGTGTCCACACTGGACCAAAGAGCATCAAGAATCCATACTGTAAAACATGTTGTCTGTAATCATCATCAATACTGACTTCAGGCTTTTGAAAGTCGGCACGTACAATTTCGAGGTATGCATGCTCTGCTGGATCATCCAAAGCCTTCATATCAAGAGTCTTTGCTGATGCCTTGGTACCAAGTAAGCTCGCAATCATTGGAACACTCATGACTTTGGCTAAGACTGTTGGAAGAACAAATTCAACCAATGTTCCAATAACTTGATTAATGACCATGAAATAGAAGATCTGGCTGGTAATACGAGAGTTGTTAACTTTGTATTGAGACTCTAAAGTTGGAATTTTTGGCAGGTAAGTGTACACTGTAGACGCCCTGGTCAACATAGCTTGGATGGTCTGTAAGTATGGATCAAGCATATAGCCCAATGGCAAGTAAATGAATGATGTGATCAATAAAGGAGAATATGATGCAAGGCAGTTGAAAAGGAACATCTTGATCAGTAAGGACCCGGTGGCAGCTTCCTTAGTAGGATTCTTTTCAAATTGAACATATTTTTGGGAAATTACACCATAAATAGCAGTTCCTACCGGAACAACTATGCACACAAGAGCCGTAGGCACCAATGCTAGAATAGATTTGTATGGGCCCTGGTAGATTTCATTAATGAAAATTTCAAGGAGGAAGCAGGCAAATTGGGCAGAAAATAGACCCAGTGCCCCTGATAATGTAACTGGGATGTAAAGAATCTTACGTAAAAGAACTTTCCAATCAGGAATGATGTCACTTTCCTCCATTGCGATTGTTTGGGTCTTGCTAATATTCTCCAAATTCCACTCCCTTCTGACTTTCTTATCTTCAGCATAAATGCATAAGTAGCAAGTAAATCCAATAAATGTGTTTATCACTGCATAAAGAATTGAGAAATTGCCCAAGAAGTACCATGCCAGAAGACCACAGATAGTGATACATCCAACGGAGGAGACATATGCTTGAACAAATCTGTAGTATAGAGCGTACTTCGTACCTAAATTTTGTTTCAAGAAGTTAATATCGTGAGTACGACTTGAACTTTTGAATAGTTTCCCAAGGTTCTTCCAGTTTGTGGTGTATTCCTTCTCCAACTTCATAATATGTTTGACTGGCATGATACTGACAACATTACCTTTCCCAACATGGAGTTCGCATCCACCCTTGGTCTTAGGCAATGTGAGTTTCAAGTTGACTAGTCTCATTCTCTCAGCAATAGAAATCTTTTCGTCGCTAGTTGGGTTTGCCTTGACGTTGAATAAAGAGTCAATTTGGTTCGACAGCTTCACTAACTTCTCAAATGTTGAATCATTCAGTGTAACAAAAAGAATCAAGTAATTAGTGTTTGTGTCAGGACGGACATTGACAATAAAGCCATTCAATTGGAGAATTGAGGATAGAACTTTGAGGTTAGCCTCTGACTCAGCATCAGATGTTTTTGTCTTAGGGTCGTATTTGTAGAAAACCTTGATGGCATAATCAGGTTGCAAAGCCGCTAAATTCTTCTTCCCAGAGAAGGAATCCATACCTTTCTCTGGAGTAGGGATTGCATTTGTTCTCTGCTTTAGCTCCTGAGACATGATTGATGTTCCTTAGAGTCTTTCTGACACTCAATTGTAATCAGAAGATGCCCTACTGGGACGGAAGAAGAATAAAATCAGTGACAGCAGTATGTCAGAAAGCGAGACCAGGGACGAGAAGCGAGGACGCCAGGCGCCTGGCCCAAATCGCAAATCTCAAATCTCAAATCTCGTCACCAGTCACCGCGCTGTGGGTGCCGTCACGTGACTGAACGAAGATAAAGATCGGATGACAGGAGAAGTAGATACACTCCCTGATTAAGAATATTATACTGCCTGTAACATAAGCTTAGAAGCTATGGTCTAGATCGTAGGTAAGAAACTAGATGTTAAGTGAAGGATACACAGTATAGAAGGTAGAGAGTAAGGAGGGGAGAGCACCGTGTAGCTTATATAGTAATCTCCAAGGTGGCTAGAGTTTCCATCGCTAATACTATCCTAATTAGGTGTCCCTTCTTAAGATACCTTAGATAATGTTACACGTCCTCCTTTACTCAATGAAAAATAATGAATAAAACAGTAGTGCAAATTATAGTAGTGAAATAATGTTCTGCTGATTTGTGAGACAGAGGTTGTCTTAGTATAATGGAAGATCCAGTATGTGGCGTTTCTGTAATGAATAATGAATAAAACCGTAGTGCAAATTCTAGTAATGAAATAATTGTGAAGCATCTCGCCCCCCTTTTACCGTGAAAAGAAAAGATGACGGAGAAGAACTGCCATACAAAATAGAGCAAGACTGGAGAGAGTGTTCTTTGATCTTAACTACTGATCTGATATACGGGGCCACCCCCGTATATATCACAATTAGGATGAGATCAATGCCTCCCCAACTAAATTATTGACTCTGCTAGCTCTTCTTCAAAAATTGCGTAATAGAGGGAGGCAATTTATTGACATCGACATGTTTAATCTCTTTCTTGTACCTAAGTCTTCTACCGTCTTGCTTAACCGATGCTAAGTCTATTGTCTTAGTATCACCAAGAGTATCCATCAACATCAAAGCACTCAGAGCTTTATCCGGAGGCTTGGAACTCTTAACCGTCTTTTTGGCGATTTTTTTGACCTTGAGAGGAAGCTTGGGGTTTTTCTTCTCTTTTACAACCTTCTGATTCCCAGAAGAAACTGTTGGAAGCTCTGGTATTGCATCGTAGAACTCGTTTGCAGTTTCTATGTGAGCAGGTGCTTTGGCTTCATGTTTCTCCTGGATGTCCTTGTCAGATCTGTGATATTCTCTATCAAAAGATGGAAAATCGTTACAATTTGCATTATCGTGCATTGCTCCTTCATCTTCCCTCACATCATCTTTTGTTGTAGTTGGCTGTGATTCTTCCATTAGCTTTGTTACCTCTTGAGCCCTCTCTTCAGCAGTTTTAGCACTGCCTCCCAGGTGTTTGGTATACCATCCTAAAACATTCGAGCTAATTGGTCTATGCAACTGGGGGGATGAAGCCTCACCCCCGCCTAGAATGAGCGTCTTGAATGCAAACAAGCGATTTGATTCTTTCATCTCCTTGTCCTCGACCCTTCCCTCAGTGCCATCTGGTCCCACAGATAAGGTTGCACCGTCTTCAATTGGCTCTTTAGAGATATTCTGGTTACTCGTGAGTAAAATACTCGGCTCATTACTCTTAATAGGTGAGGGGGTGTTTGGTATGATTTGAGTATGGGGCAATACTGGAACTTGAGACTCGGCGCTTTCTAAGTCACATAGATGTGCAGATGCATCATGAAAAACGTCTGCCTCATCTTCCGAAGAAGAATAGGAAAAATCGGGTCTTTGTGTTATGGACATAGATGAATCAGTGTCAATGAGGTCAGATTCCTTCATATCAAGTGATTTCTGCTTCTCCTCAGCCATCGTGTCAAGAACTGCCATCATCATTTCTTCTTTTATAATTTGTGTCGACGGAAAGCTCCCTGGAGAATCAGGGTCAATGTCAGTTGAATCATCACTGTCTCGATTCTGAGTGTGGACTCCCTCTGTCTCCTTTTCAGTTTCAGCATCGGCAGTCACTCTCTGGATTCCACCTGTAAACTGCAGTTCTCTTCCGTCCTTCGCAACTGCACGATCGCCTCCTTTTTCCTGGTCGGTTTTGCAATCGTCACCACGTTCTATCTGTACGAGCTGGGTCGTTATATCTCCAATATTTGTGTGTTCGTCAAAAATAATATCCTCATTAATATCTGGGTTAACATGTTGAGAAGCTACTTTTACTGCCTTTTCAGCGGGAGATACATCCATAGTTTGTTCTAAAATTCCGCTCACAGATGTCGGTGGAGGTCCATTTGTCGTAGCTGTAACTCCTCCAGTCACCTCCTCATCAATGTCCGGCTTGAGGGTAACCCCTTTCGGTGATTTGTTAAATGTCACATTCCTTTTATACTGGTGAAAAGTGGTATTGGGAGATCGCCAGCAACACTCTACCTGAGCTTTGACGCATGTTATACATACCGGCTCCTGGCGAGAGCACTTTCTGTGTCTCCATCTGCATGTGAGACAACCGGGACCCAACCCCCTCCAGTTCACCGGTGGGTCGAGCCCTTCCTTTTCGTTTTCATGTCCCTCACCCTGCTGTTTCTTTTCTGATGAGCCATCAGGTATTCTGCTCACTGATGATATGCCCAAGAGGTGTTCTGCAGAATTATTTTCCTGTTTCTGGGATTCATTTACATTATCATTTATTGAGTTCAACTTACTATCTATCCCTTTCTGCTGTTCTGCTGTCACATCTTCCCTTCTCCTTCGTCTTTTTGATCGTTTTGATTTACCACTAGAACGAAGAGCAGCCTCAGTTTGTCCAACTGGAGAATTTTTTGAGCCTCCTAAAGACGTCTGTTTGTTTAACTTATTCTGTTTCAAGCTGTTACCAGACTGACTTCGTACTGTCAAGCTGCCAATCTTTGATTGTGGCGTTCTCGTTGACGCACGTCGAAGAAGAGATGATCCAGGCGTTTTTCTCGCCCCGGATCTTTTCGCTTTTCTTCGGGTGGTAACCATCGTCTAAAATAAGTCCGAAAACTCAGGCAAAGATCTTAGTTTGTGTCTGTAGGTTTGATGTTCAGAAATGGTTTACATGATAGATCAAGGCCTTAGTAATGAGGAATCTTGTAATCATCTGTATAAAGTTAAAAAAACATGTCAACTTCAACAGACTTAAAATTACCCTTTGGGGACGTTCAGACACCAAATTCGACGCGTCGTATGGCTCCTTCTTCTGGCCTTTAAAGAAAAAACACCCGTGCACAGTACTTTTTTCCAGTAAACCTTTGGCTCCCCGCTCCATAACATGAACTTCATGATTGCAGCAGGAGGTAATAGTGTCGTGCTTCATCATCAAACACATGAAGGCAGTTGGATACAGGCTAGCTAAGCTCACGCATAACAAGAATTACATCATGCCAGCACCAGTGCCATTTTCTGCGCAAAATGCCAAGCATGTTGCAGCACTTTACAGACAATCTTTGAGAACTGCAAGGAACTGGATTAACCAAATGCCATACTACAGAGAAAAGGCAGCGGAAATCAGACTCAGATTCGAACAAAACAAGAACATCTCCGATCCTAAGGAATTACAGAGAGTTTTAGTCAAGACTGAAGAATTGCTTGCGAAGTTCCAACACCCAGATCCAATTATTCCACCAAAAAGACCAGGTGGTATTATGTACGACAGAAACGCACCTCCAAGATACGAAGAAGGACCAGCTAACTTCAAGAACACTGTTTAATACTACTTTCATGTTGCTCATCCATTCTCCTATAATATAGACATGCATTTCCTATTCACGACTCAAACTTTCTTATTTCACACCCCACGAAATAGCAGTTAGATCCCCAAACAAAACATCCGCTGTCATATGTATATGCGTACACATTGAAAGGTGCTTTATTTCATTATTGTTGCGTACATATGGCACATGCCAAAGTACGTGCTTCTTGTGTCCATAGCTGAACACGCGCTACTGTTGTGGCACGCTCTCACCCCCATTCTATACACTATATAACTCTCTATTTATTATTCCAATTATCGTTCACAGAGATGGTTTTCCATAGTCACCAGAATCCGATCACTTAGAGGGTTGTATCTGTACTAGACTATCAAAAATGAAGACTAAGCTTTTACAATCCCAAACGGGTAATTCAAAATGTCCCCGTTTCAATGCTCAGCAAACTGGAGATCTGACCCCCTCATCATGCAGTTGCCCTTTTCCAAGTATCCCTGGCCCAGGCACCTGGTAAAAGGGGGAAACTCCCCTTCTCCTTGCTCCTTGCAATATTTTGCAACTTGGCTTCTTTCGATGTGGTATTCACTTAAACTTACTGTCTGCCTCTCTCTGCGAAAAGATCCAAAGCAATGACCTCCTTCTTGGATGACGTTATCAGAGGCATATTACCCAAAATCTCACAATGTAAGACCAACACTATACCACTGCATTACCAAGGGCTCATACCTTCATGGGAATGTAGACTGACATCATTAAAACATGACACAACATACTAACTGGAGGCTCATCAATTCTCAATATTCGGTATTTGTCAAATATCCTACTTTATCATTCAATAGCCGATAAAATCATGGAAACTGTTGAAACTGTTACTACACCTGAGAAATCAGTACCAGATGTGGAGATTACAGACGATTTGCTAGATCTACTCTTATTTTATGTTGATGACGTTTGCGAAGAAAAGGTTAAAGAGTTAACCTTGCAAGTACGATTTTATGGTCTTGTTGTCTGTACAATAACTGTTGCTTGTGTTATTGGCGGTGTTTTATTCCTCACGGTATCAATTCTCTCTTTTCTGAATAATGATGATGATACTATGGACAGTTTTGAAGAAGGAAAGATCTCCAACGGAGAAGAACGATACTCACCATCTAATGCCCGCCAGGACTTGTCACCAAGCAGTAAAAGGAATCATTCTAGTAACTTGAACCCTTACAGAAGCTCCACAGAGTGGCTTCAACCAATTTTTGGACTTGAACATTCATTCTCATCTGATATTGAAGATAAAGATGCCGTTAATAAGGAAACAAGGAAACTGACACCTCCCTCAACTGCGGCAAGAAAGAGAGATTACAACCACAGAGATGTATATACCTCACAATGGGATTTGACCAAGAAAGTAAAGGACAAAGCACTTTTCTGGAGAAAGTCACGTTCAGAGCTAGGTGATTATCCGGGGTATGAAAGTCTTCTCGACCTCTACACCAATCCTACCTCAATTCCTGTTTCGCAAGTAGGTCCAGAAAACATTCAACAGGAAGAGACCAACAATGAAGTTTTAGAAGATGACTACTCGGAGAATCTCTGTACCCTTGGGAGGACAACAAATATCAGTTCTTCACAATTTATGAAAGCAAGAAGCTACTCTTCTGAGAACATTAGTGCTGGTATAATGGATTGTGCTGAGTATACCTCTACTAGAGCTTACTCAAGATCAAGTATCCAGAAAACCCCACAATCAAAATCAGGGATTTATGCATCTCTCGAAGATGACACTGATTTTCAAAACATTTCCTTGCTTATGGAAGATGATGAAGAAAACAATAATGAGAACGCTCTGGAAAAAGTAACAAAAAGCACTGAAGATTATTCTGATTTTGATAAGGATATTGATAAGGAAGGGCTACTGATAAAACCCAGAGAATGTCAACTAAGAGCCAACTCCAAGCGTCGTACAAGCAGATCCGAAGATAATATCTTAAATTCCTCCGTCAAGGAGAGAAATATGTATGATAGCAAGATACATGTAATCAATATGTCCAAAATTGGCCCAACTTACCTACATATCTATCTCAACAACGTCTATTGTGGGTGGGATGACTTTGAGAAACGTACGAAACTAGAGATTCCGGACTCTTCTGATACGATCAATATTAAAACCATCAACAGAGCACTCAAGTGCATAACCAGACGGAACATGAATGACTATAAGAAAAACAAGACGATTGATCAACTCAGGATTATCCGTTTTGGTTTCATATGTGAAAAGTACCACGAGCTAATATTGAATGATGTAATCAAGAACAGTGGTTTTTTAGGTGAAGTTATCATGAGCGAAAAGGTTGATAATGAAATTAAACTTGAGATGTATCAGATATTCTATTACTCCTTCTGTTATGAGAGCATCATTCAATTAAGTTTTGAATTTGTAAACGAGGTTGTCCGGTGCCTTATTATTTCAGTTTCCTCAATCAAGAACAAACCTGGAAGTACTTTGTATGGTGATGGTATTAGATGCTTGCACGGTATTCTTTGCTACTCTAACCTTGATGACTTCATAGGGGACATTTTTGA
>JAMYHI010000389.1:0-18062 GCA_025531525.1 Pichia sp. P7020A | reverse complement strand
CATTGTCTGGTAACAAGACCATAGACAAGGTGTTTTCCAAAGACTGAACAAATTGCTGATCCATAATGTGATGGCTGGTGCGGGCAGTGTGCAGCTGGTGATATGAGCCTGTTTAACCTTTGAAACGGATCCGTCACCAGGAGAAGCCAGCTGGTGAAATTGGTTGATCAGCTTTGATTTTCGGTTTTCCAACTGGGAGCTCAAAAAAAAATTAAATTTTTTTTTGTTTCTTGTTTTCCCGAATTCTTAGCGAAAATGGAAACACAAATTGCAGCTATTGGCGACGCGTCGATGAGTCGGTAGTAGATCCGAAGCCTGAGAGCCGGTTACGTGGAACATGAATTTGGCACCCATGCTAGCTCGTACAGGAGAAAGGTCTGAAGATGCGGCACAGAAAAGCGGCTAAAACATTCTCCAGAGACAGGAATTGAGCGGCATTACTGGGAGCAACTGAATCATGTCTACAAGGTCACTCTACCAACTTTACAACGTGGCTTCAGGCTCTGCTAAGGTATTGAAACAATCTGTTGACATCGCTACCGAGAACTGCGGAATTTTGAAAGCTATAAAAGGTTATGATCATATCTATAAAGAAGCAAAAGTGACCTCTGAAAAGGCGAGATCTGCCGCAGCAGGCAGACCTTTTGATGAAAGGAATATTACTCCGATGGGACATCATTTTGATGAACAAGGGGATGCAGACGTGGACATTTTCAGATTGGCAAGACAGAAGTCTAACATTGCTCGTCGCCATTCCGGTGACAACAATACCGATGCACATTTGGAGCAAAGTATTGCTTCTGAAGGTAAATCAGAGGTTGACATTTTCAAAGTTGCACAACAAAAATCGCAGCAAGCACGTGACGGAAGTAAGCGTCAAGATAAAGGTATTCAAGGTCAACAAAAGAGACAGTTCCATACGAGCCGCCCTGCTTTAGAACAGGAGGACAAGAAGAAGCCTATTGCTGTTATTGGAGCAAAGGATGAATCTGGAGTGAAGTTGTCACAAGCGCCTATCCCATCATCCAGGCTTGGTCGCCTCTTCCACTATGGTACATTGGCAGCCTCGATGGGTGCTCATGCTCTGAAAGACACTGCGACTCATTATGCAAAGACCGGAACGATGCCTGAGATGAAAAATGTCCTCCTTTCGCCACGTAATATAGAATTGATGGCTAGAAAGTTCTCGCAAATGCGTGGTGCTGCTTTGAAAGTGGGACAAATGCTTTCATTCCAGGATAACTCCGTTTTGCCTCCTGATATTCAACAAATATTGCTTAGGGTTCAAAACAGTGCAAATTACATGCCTGCTGATCAGCTAGAGAAAACTCTCTCATTTGAACTTGGTGATAACTGGAGAGGTCGTTTGTTTGCAAGTTTCGATGACATTCCGATTGCTGCAGCTTCTATTGGTCAAGTCCATACTGCCGTGACAAAGAAAGAGCTTGACCAAGTCGTTGTAAAAGTACAATATCCGGGTGTTGCGAACTCCATTGACTCCGATTTGGACAATATTCTCACATTATTGACATCTACCAAACTACTACCTCCGGGAATGTTTTTGGAAAAATCCATCGCCAACGCCAGAGTTGAATTGAAGTGGGAGTGTGATTACATTAGAGAAGCATCAAACGTTGTTAGATATAAGGAAATGCTTGCGGATGAGCCGGCATTTGTTGTTCCAAAGATTTACCATGACTTATCCGATGAGCACGTTCTAACTATGGAGAGAATGAAAGGTATCGAAATTGCAAAAGGTAACTGGCCTCAAGAGGTAAAGAGTAATATCTCTTCCGAAATTATGAGACTTACATTGATGGAAATTTATAAGTTTAGATTCATGCAGACTGACCCTAACTGGGCAAACTTCTTATACAATGACAAGACCGGTAAGATTGAGCTTTTGGACTTTGGCGCGTGTCGTGACTTTGAAGAAGCTTTTACGAAACCTTACGCAAATTGTCTTCGTGCTGCCGTCAGGGAAGACCGGGCTGCTGCTGAGAAATATTCCATCGAACTAGGCTTTTTAACGGGTTTGGAATCCGACGCCATGACGAATGCTCATATCGACTCCATTCTAGTTTTAGGGGAACCTTTCAGACAATCTAGCCCAGATGGTCTTTATGATTTCGAAAACCAAACTATCACCGATAGAGTGAGAACAAATATTAAATTAATGCTCAATGAAAGATTAACGCCTCCACCTGAAGAGACGTACTCGTTACACAGAAAGTTGAGTGGTGCATACCTTTTATGTGCTAGAATGAAGGCAAAAATACCTGCAAAGCAAATTTTTGAAGATGTTATTGGTCTCGAGTATGAATGAATTAGGTGACAAAGCTACTGAATTACATAATTATCCTTTCGGATCCTTGAACTATATAAATAACTGTAAATATGTGTTTGAAGTGCGTATATGACGGTATTACACTGATCATTAAAGTTCCAATGTTTCTTCATCCAGCTTACCGTACATCTCAACAACCTCTTGCATCATTCGTGACAATTCATTAACGATGGAATTAGTAACCAAACAGTAGGAGTAAAATAAAACAAAGCCGATATTCTCCAATCCAGTGGTCATTCCAATCTCTTTCCTAGATTCCACAGTTTTCCTAATATCTGCTAATTTACTCAAAAGCTTATCCATGGCATTATCGGTAGATGCTGGATCGCTTGCTAGTGGCATCCCCAATTTTAGAGCTGAAGCAAGCATATAAAAAACCAAAAATACTCTATTTTGAAGTTCATACATCTCATCCTTCAAATTATCCAACACGACAGACTCAACAGGACTCAAAACCGGATCCACATCAACAATTGAGTTTATGTTCTCGAATGCATCTAGTATACCTTCTGACCCATCCATGAGCTTGGTATACTGAGCAATAGGGAAGGGACCTTTCAATCTTACTTCCATCGGTGCTTGTTTGAGTAGAGTTCTCAGCTCATTCAATATGAGATGACACTCTCCGAGACCACGTAGGCCTTCAAGTCTATCTTGCCCATACTCATCTCTTTTCTTGCTCAACGCACCTCTCTTCCATATAACCCCCATTCTTAACCAAAGTACAGAGATACCTCTCTTGATTCTACCTCTTGCAGTCACTGGGAATAAAGTCATTGTAATCACCAAGGCCCAAACAACACCCAAACTGACACCAACATATCTATGGAATGCAATTTCCCATATAATTGGATTTGCTCCACCTTCCCAATCGTCATCATCATCTCCTATGGGTATGTTATCAAGAGACATTGTGTACGAGTACAAAATAGTCAAATTGTATGTTAGTAGAATGAATCTACCAAATGCATTATTTGCTTTCCAATTGAGAATGATATTAAAGCAAGGAATTGAAACCACAAATCCAAAGATTGCCATCATAGCAACATTAGGGAAAAACATTTCCCAAATGCAATAGGCGAAGACAGCTCCCATAAAAGTGCCTAAAAATCTCCATTTAATGGTCATCGCAGTGCCTCCTAAAGATTTATTCATAATAATACAGTAGGTGACTAGCACCCACTCACCTCTCCACTCATTGAATATATGCCTGGTGGAATCGAGAAATGCAAATGATGCTAGAATTAGAGCACCCAACCCTACTCTGAATCCAAATTGGAAATCGACACCTCTGGCGAACTTGAGAATTTTCCAAATCTTATATCCAATACTCTCCTTCTCGACATTCTCTAAATCAATGGCAAATATTTGATTCCTCTCATCATCCTGCACAGTAGGTTTATCCTTTTTCCAAAATTTGAGAAAATTAAAGCTGTAAGCGGGGAACTCGTTGTAATCTAATAAAGCGTTCATGA
Source organism: Pichia sp. P7020A (assembly GCA_025531525.1). NCBI lineage: Eukaryota > Fungi > Ascomycota > Pichiomycetes > Pichiales > Pichiaceae > Pichia > Pichia sp. P7020A. The sequence goes on along the minus strand of JAMYHI010000389.1, from coordinate 14,240 downwards.
TGATCAAGAATGTCTCTAGTTCTGTTGAAACTTGGGTAATAGAGAAGGAAAAGTTAGCACAAGTTGCTGCAACTTCTTCTTGATTTATCTTCTCTCGAACGCCATAACGTTTTTGGAAAATATCCTGCTTGTATAAGCTGTCGATAGCTATTTTCTGGTGAGATTCGAAAAGTTCTTTTGCAAGAGTCAAACTCTTCAAATATTGCCTAACTATGATTTCAATGTTATCATCGTTGTCGTATAATTTATCATCGAGTATCTCTTTCATAGTAAAGACAAACGATTTTGTGCTTGGTGCAAGATGATACAAGAATAGTTCGATAAGTTCTTCAGGATTTTGTACGAGGTGAGTATCCACCTCAACGTTTGAGTTATCATCATTTGAGGAATTATCTGTGTTATCATGATTGGATTCAGAATGGCTCTCTAAATCACATATAGCGGTTTCCGGATCTTCATGGTGGCAAGAGTTCTCATTTCTGTCATTCTTCTTAACGGAGTCGTAATATTCTATCATTTCCCATTTAAATTCTAAAGCTCTCCTCAAGCCACCCAAATCTGCAACGAGTCGTTTCTCAGAATTAACAATATCTTTGTATAACCAAAATTCTTTCTCTCTACCAAATAATAGACATTCAAACATTGTCTCTTCGAGAAGTCCATCAAGTTTACCCATTTTACTTTTCAAATTTTTGAACATGGAGGCCACTTTCTCTCTATCTATTTGAATTTCATCGAGTGTTCCCTCATCCATAATAAACAAATCACAAATAGTTGCAAGAATATCACCTGTCATGAACTTTACTTCCCCAATGGATTTTATCAAATCTTTTTGTGCCCATTTTCTCCAAATTGTGAAACAAACGAGAACTGAAATGAGACATCCACAAATAACGCAACTGATAATACTAGCAATCTTCTCCCAAGGAATAGAAATGGTATCACCATTAGAATCCAAAAGTCTAGAATAAACTTTAATTACTGATGAAATAATCAATATAGCAGCTAATGAACATGCCGTATTGAAAGTTTGTTTGCATACTCTATGTTTCCAAAAAGAGATCAATCCTAAAGAAGTGCAACATATCAATAATGTCATTGTTATCACTGCTGGAGATTCGAGAGTGACGTACCTCCATAAGTGCAATTGTTGGTCTCCAGTATCGTCATCTAAATATAAAGATATTAACATGAATGTGAAGATACTAATTCCGATACCGAAAAATAAAGAGAAGGAGACAAACATCAAAGCTTGCAACATCGAACCCACAGATCTTGAAGGATGGAAATAAACACAGACGGTACATGTGAGATGTTTGGAATCCGAGCTACCCAACATATCTGATATTGTTGGTGAGTAAACAACAAGAGATGCGAGGAAGTAGGAGATGGAAGCCTTCAAAATGGGTTTTGTGCATAATGAAAGAATGTACATTTTCAAATCCTGCAGATAGATGCTAATTGTAGATAACGTTTGAGATAATTCATCTTCTGAAGTTGGTTCAGTTTCGTTGTTTATTAGAGTTGATTGTGGAGATGCAGATAAGTTATTCCAAGTTGAATAAGATCTTTGAATTCTCTGTCCTGTTTCCGCCACAATAATTGAACTTTTCCTCTTAGGAGATATTACAAATGAACAGGTTGATTTTGCCCTTGTCATTATACCAGTTCTAAATGCACCGGTACCGTTAGCGGTATCTGTAGCTGTAGCTGAAGCAGCAGTGACAGTGGCAGTGGCGCCAGAATCTTCCCCCTGTTCATCATTTGTGTTCTCATCGTGTTCTGCGGGGTCCACGATAGATGTAATGGTGAAATCTGCAGGTTCAATATCATCAACGGTCTCAACATCCCCAGACGAGCTGACCATGTCGCTCATGAGAGACTGGTTTGTTGCTATCGTGTTTGTGTTATGAGTAACGACGTGTTACAGAGCCCAGTGTTAGAGGTTAAAGACGGCTTAAACTTTGTTTAATTTACGCAAACGCGTCATAGTCTCTGACGCCTAGTGCTTGGCGGCGGGAGGCGGCGCTTCCTTCCTGTCACGTGACATTCTCTGATGTCCCGCGTGGTGGCGGCGATGACCAATGGCCAATGACACATGGTGCAAAAGCAAGCAAGAATACATAGAGGGCTGATAACCAGTCATTCATTATGAGTACGGCAACGTTGGCAATTAAGGAACCATTGTCTACTTCTTCTGCTTGTCAGAACTCTACGCTGTGATAATGTCAACTTACGAGCTTCATGAAGTGGCACCTGAGCCGGTGCAAGGTCTAGCGATACCTGGTTCGAGTACAACCTCAATTTCAACCTTAACCTCAGGCCAAGTTAGTCTTGGAATACCTGCATCATTACCGACCAATGGCAATTCACATCCATATTTGACTAGGAGTATTCACATACTTAACAAAGTTCAACAATATTCTATTATACCATTCAGTGGATTTTCCATATTGCATATTTTTGGAGTGGTTATTACACCTGCGATATTTGGTGTCGATGCCGGTAATGACATGATTGGACTCGGTAGAGAGATTTATCATGTACCCTTTGTGGAGATGAGTATTTTAATTAGTGCTACAGTTCACGTAATCAGTGGAATTGCACTAAATCTCACTAGAAGATACTACAAATATGTGAAATATGGAAAGAGTAGGATTCAAAAGGATGATAAGGATAAGGAAAAGGAGAAATACAAGGATAAAAGATCTCAGAGAGAACACATTGATAGGAGTATGAAAATTGTTGGTAATAAGGATGATGTTGAAGTGAGAGATATCAACGAGGGATTAGGTGGTCTCTCTTCCATTGTTGGAGCTGGTTCGAGGCCATCATTTACAGTTAGATGGTTTGGTTTAAGTCCACTATCTTTCTCTGGATATGTATTTCTCATATTACTCATGGGACACGTTTTCTATGAAAGGGTACGTCCATTAATTAATGATGGTGACAGTTCAATGGTAGATTTAGGATATGTGGCATATGCACTTCAGAATGGATTTTGGAAAGTTGCCAGTGGACTCAATTTACTCGTTGTGACTGGAACTTACCACATGCTCGTTGGATGTAACCGTTATTTGGGGCTATTCACTCTGCGCCAACGTCGACGCACGTACGTTGCATTGGGTGTGTTAGCTCTGTTGGGTATCGTGTCCGTGTGGCGGGTATCTTGTGGACGCGTATTTGCAGCCGCTGCGAAGCGCTACGCCGAGTACGTGTAGTGTATAAGTCTAGTATAATAAGCTATAGTAAGGTTTAAGGGCGAGGCTGTCACTGTCACTGTCTTGTGGCTATTGTGCCGAGAAATAAAAGAAAAGAAAAGAAAATTGGAAAATGCGGGGTCGGAGTTGGCGGTTGGCGGGTTCTCCGGTCTGCTACGGGCGCTGTGACAGCAGACAGCCCTGTACAGAGTATAAAGGCGGAGGACCCCCCGCTGGCGAATGTTTAAGCAACAACAGCTCAACACAACTAGTAGTGGCAGCAACAGCAATAGCAATTAACAGCAATGTCCTCGCTATTCGACACTTACGCACATTACGACCCCGGAGTAGGTGAGTCCGTGCTCCAACAGGCGGACTTCTCCAAGCTTTTATCTTCGGACCTCTTCCAACATAACGACCTCGTGTACCTATCTAAAATTGCACAATATGCCTCACTGGATATATTCCGCATCTTGTTCATTGTCTCTGATTTGGATAACAAGGGATACATTCGTAGAGAAGAGTTTGAAAAATTCACACAACAGATACTCTTACCTCGTCAACAGAAGAATGCTTCAACCACCTCTTTGACTTCATCCACAACAGTATCTTCCTCAGATTTGGACACGGATATTAATAAACTCTTATTTCTTATCTGTAAGCTCCATGAAAATAAAACAAAGGGAATCACTACCCAAAAAAATAGAGACATTTACAACCTCAATTTCACAATCTCGCAAGACTCTTTCTTGAAACTGGTGGAAGAATACAATAGAGTAGATCTCCCATACATGCAAAATTTACTATCACAGAGCCAAAGTTTAAAAGAATCGAAAAACTTTGATTTCCAGCATTTCTCCTCACTCGTTGACGAACTACCAAAATCAAAGTTCCAAAGCGCCTTCAAAGATTTACAAACTTCTAATGAGACAATCACTCCAACTCAGTTAAGAGAAATTGCCCAATTTGTCTTTTACAATAAGTTAACACCAAGCATTGCAGATCACTTTCAATCATTTGCCCAACACAAATATGGTAATGAGCTGAACTATCAAGAGTCCTTGAGACTCATTCAACTTTTGAGAAATCTACCAAAGCTGAACTTCCTCACTTTTGAGAAACTATCCTCAGGAGATACTAAATACTATTTCACAGCAAATTCATTGTACAAATACATCCAGGGATTGTCTGCATCTTCAAAATCAAACATGAATCTTGGGAAAGTCTCCAGTGATGACGTTCTACTTTATTTCAACTGGAATAGATACACCTATGATCATCTACGTGCAAATCCTTCAATAGATCCTGATGAGCTTTTAGCTGTTCTGACGGATGACTTGGTGACCCCAGTGGATCTTTGTATCGACACCAAAGCGACAACAAATGTTAGCTCAAATCATTTCTTCCAATCCATCCACTCGTTTATTCTTGGTTCAATGGCAGGTATGATTGGTGCAACCATTGTGTACCCGATAGATATTGTGAAGACGAGAATGCAGAATCAAAAGGGTACCTCTGTTTACTCATCATATCCGAATTGTTTCAAAACAATAATCAGAAATGAGGGGCTCTTTGGTCTCTATTCTGGATTATTACCACAAATTATCGGAGTGGCACCAGAGAAGGCCATCAAGTTAACTCTGAATGACATAATCCGTAAAATTGGTGCTAAAAATTCCCCCAATGGTGACATTACCATGCCATGGGAAATTTTAGCAGGTTCCACAGCAGGTATGTGTCAAGTGGCAGTGACAAACCCACTTGAAGTGACTAAAATTAGAATGCAAACACAGGGTGAAATGATTGGTCAAATGAAACCAAAGAGTGCATTTGGAATCATCATGGAATTGGGTCCTAAGGGTCTCTATCGTGGTGCAGGAGCTTGTCTTCTAAGAGATATCCCCTTCTCCGCAATCTATTTCCCAGCATATGCCAACATTAAAAAGAGACTATTTGGTCTAGATCCTGGTAAACCAGGCAAAAGATCAAGTTTGGAACCTTACGAACTTCTCGTATCCGGTGCATTGGCAGGATGTCCAGCAGCATTTTTGACAACTCCTTGTGATGTTATCAAAACCAGAATTCAAACAAAACCTAAACCAGGTGCTATCCCATACAGAGGAATCTTCCCAGCATTCAAAAGGATATGCGCCGAGGAAGGTATACGTGCCCTTTTCAAAGGTGGTGTGGCAAGAGTTTGTAGATCTTCACCACAATTTGGATTCACATTGGCAGCATATGAAATGTTTCAAAATACTTTACCTCTCAGCATGTTCTATGAAGACACACAGAAAAAGAAAGGTTCATCGTCAACGTCATCATCATCGTCATCCTCCGACCGAACGGCATTCTCAATCTCTGAAAACTCGAAAAGATTCAAACTATCCTCATCTGCATCCGCCGCAGATTTGAACCCAACTTTACTCTCGCTGACAAAATACTACAAGTCATTAGAAAATGACAGAAACGAGGAGAAGAAGAAAAATTGACGCCCCCGTTTGTTTATAATACATCTTATCCTATCCTATACTATCCGACTATTTAATTTTTAACGATTTATGACATGTTTTATCTATCTATTCTTGCTGGAAAATGCCAATATCAATGACAAAACCACCATTGCATACTCTCATATTCAATTCATCCTTTCTAAACACATAACTTCCAACTTGTTTACCATCCTTTACATTAAAGCAAGCTTGAAATAACATTTGCAATGCCCTAATTCTCGATTTTTCCCTTGCCTTCTCATTTCGGTTCTGTACTTCTTGTGTGAGCAGGAAATCACCACACACGTCATTGATATCTTTACTATCCTCAATATCCCAAGCTCTCACTTTATTAGTCCTCAAGATATTTGGATAATACCGTAGATACGTTTGGTAATTACTCTTATTGATCTCGAATTTAATCGTGGACGATATCGGAAGATTGGTGAAGTTATATTCCGGATCTTGCAATGGAGTGATCAAACTAGCATGCTTCGTATCCTTCTGTTGCTGCTCTTCCACATCTTCGTCTTCTGGTGTGAATGGATCTGAGTATAAATTTCGCTGTGTTTCTTTAGTCAAGTCTTTGAAACTTCTGGTTGCAATGGCTCTCAAATGTTCCTTTTGTCTGATGTAAAATTCTCTGATATCTGTGGGTAATGAGTTTAAGTGAACTGATCTATCGTTTATGTATCTCTCAAATTTGGGGTTTTTGATAAAATCTTCCGGATACCATGGCCTCTCCAATGTTGGGTTTTGAGAGAAGTTCATTTTCTCTTTCTTAGCTTCACATTCTCTCTCTCGTATCGGATCTTTCACTTTAATGGCATCGTAGAATAAAGAAGTTCTGAATTCTTCACCATTGAGGATGCTATCACTTCCTTGTGAATCTTCCACGTGAGGTTCTGTATGCTTAAGAGTTTCTTGTAATACTCGTTTAGGCTCAGGAGTATCAAGATAATCTTCAAACAACCGGTTTCTTTTCATATCCGAGACGGTACGCCGAGCCGTAATAAGTGATGATCTGATATCGGTCTGATCATCAACATCAACATCAACATCGATGAGTTTACGCGTTGGAGCCGACAAGGATGTCACCATTTTTTTCGGACTCAATGGAACATTGAACCTCTCAGCGTCTTCCATTTGTAATATACGCGATTGCAACTGTGATTGTGACTGTGATTGTGACTGTAATTGTGACTGTGATTGTGACCGTGATTGTGATTGTGATTGAGACTTCATAGGAGATATTTCAGTCTCGTCCTCGACATGGCTATCTTCTCCATATGCGTCACAAGGGGTATCCGTATCGCTAAATTCTGTCTCTTGTGTAAGCACTATCCCATCGCCCTTACCCGTGACCGTGGTGGTGGTGGTGAGTTTGTGTATATTCGTAGTAATTTGATTCTTGAGTACCCGTATCTCTTCTCTAAGTTTGGCAACATCATTCCTCAGTTCTTTATTCTCCAATTCTAGAAGGTTATTCTTTTGACGGAGTTGTAACGTTGACCCCTCAATAGATTGCAGTTGCGGTGGTTGCAGTGGATCCATATTATCTGATTTACGCGTCGTTAGTGACAGCGATTGCGATCGATTTTGAGTACGTTGCACCAGTTCGGATATCTTCACGAGATGGTCCCATAGAAGTTCATTATCTTCACTGACTTCATCAGTGGTGTCAGTGGTCATGCGGATGGAAGAAAGTAAAAGAGGGCTGAGAGACGGTCTAATGGGTATTGTATACGGAAAAGAAAGGACTGGGAATTGTATACAAATCTCACATCTGACATCAAATCTCGCGCCAGTCTCAGAGAGAGTTACGAGTTACGAAGATTGGCCAAGTGAAGATGAGTTTTCCTCTTATTACAAGCGTCAAAACATAGTCTAGGTTCTTTGAATTACGTATTTTAATTCTAATGTCGACTTTGTAGTTAACTTTTTAGCTGGTTGAAAACGTTTGATGGGACACGCTTCTCATTCGTCTAAAGATTACGCTTTAATATATGTAGTTCAATGTTCACTATTAGTGTCCCAGTGCTTCACGAACGGCAACGGCGATAGCCTCTTCGGCTCCCGTCCAATCACCAGCTTCTCCAGCGCAACACGCCTTCACAAAGGCACACCCCCATCGCGCGGCGAGTATCCTACCTTGTTCAACTCCCGCTGCGGACCCACTCTTCTCCGCGTGGGTACACACAACGACAATAGGTGGCCGATCGAGCTGTAATGTAATCTCACCTTTTCCCTTCTCCAGTTGTTGTTGTTTCCATAAATGTTTTATAGATGTGCTCATAGATAGCGCATCATGCTCACCTCCTTTGGCCCAGCCAGTCTTGTAAGCGGACCATTCTCTCCAAGCGTCGACAATGGCTTCATATAGAGATTCCACAACGGCTAGCGTCGTGGAATCAATGGCACTGTATACGAGTAAGTAACAATCCATTTGTCCATTGAGATCACTTATTCCAGACCCGGTAATGAGTGGGATGACGCGAGATCTGAACGCCGTGTTGTAACCATTAGCAAGGTTCGATAAAACGTCCTTAGTGAGTCGAGAGTCGAGGGACCGTTCAAGAAATGGGATGAGACCATCTGCGTTAGACGTTATACCGGGAGTGTCCACCATTTCCACCAGAATAGGCGTTGCAATGGGTGCATGGTACCGGTTCTGATTAAATGAATGTGAGGGATGGTTCTGGTTTGGGGTGCTCATTGTCTCTACTTCGTATGCGGGGAAACGACGGCCAGCGGAGTTGGTGAAAGACTTACCAAAGCTGTGACCGCGACTATAGCTGGCGATACCCGTTGGCGAATGAAAGCTGCTCAGTGGGGAGAATGCGTCCTGTTCAAAGAGGTCAGGACACGAGTAGTCGAGGTCGTACAAGTTATCGGTCTGTTGTAGAATGGCGACTGTGGACTCGTCGAATTGTGCATTTTGGCCTTGACCGTGTTTGGTTTGTTTGAGCCGCTGAATTCCTGCCTTATCGATCTGACGCAGCAATTGAGCGCTGAGCATGACGTCTAGGGTGGCAGGATCTGCATCGGCATTGGCATCGGCTTCGGCACTAGCATCGGCAGCACCAGTCGTGTCTTTAATCACGCCCATCTCTTGCAAGTCTGCCACGGTGGCATTCACATCTAGCACGGCACGTGAGGATTCCTTCTTGGGTTGGAACTGTAGCAGCATGGGCGAGTTACGCTGCGTTGGATAATAGTTGTCGAGCGATATATGGTTCGCCACGACGGACAAGAGGGCAGACTTCCCCGCTTGGTGTGCGCCTAGGAGTGCTAGTCTCAGTGGCTGGTTCGTTGTACCCTTGAACACGTTCTTGCGGGGTGTGGACATTGTTGTGTGGTTGTTGCTGTTTGTACTCCTACATTCCCAAGAGTACATGAACATCACAGCCCGTGTCTCGTCTCTCGTCTCTGTGTAATCACTCTAAAAACGTTGTTGATGCCGGTCAAATTATTTTTTTCCCTGGTCTTCAGTCTTCAGTCTTGGGTCTTTAGTACTGCACCATTTCGAGCCAACGAGCCGCCCGTTCTCCGTACATGTACCGCAAGGAAGATGCCAACCCGCTCGGGAGAATGCCAGCACCGGCAGTATCCTGCATTGCCATCACGGCAGCCCATACGATGCCCACAAATACCACCCATACGGCCCGTCTTTGGCGTTTTGATAGAGCAAACCGACGAGCGAACAGTCGACCGAGCCCAACGATCACGCGTCCAACGGCGTATAGTGTCACTTGCACGCATATACCATCATCTACAACGGACTGTGGAAATAATGCACCACCGTAGACGAGAGATCCAGCAGCAAAGCCAGCAATACCAGCATTGCCATTGAATATAGTACCAACAATCCTGTATACTGCTGCGAAAAGAGATAGTGCCGTTCCGTGTTTGACCCCCATGCGCATAGAGTCCCAGATGCCGCTAAGAAGCTGTTGGGGTTTGCGAGTACGCGCAACGTGGTAAGCAAACGTATGAATGAAACGTATGCGGTATCCGTAGATCATGGAGTTCTGCATCGTGCGCATAAGGCTGGTTGAGAGAGTAGTCGAAGGTGTGGGCGCAGCGGGTGCTGAGCCGGAGCCGGAGTTGAAGTTGGAGCTGGAGCTGGAGCTGGATTTAGAGCTGGAGTCGAGCTCGATGTCGTAGCCAATGTCGTCGGAAGCGTCAGCCATGGTTTAATTGTCGAGTTTAATGCAGTAGTGGTGGCAGGAGCAGTATTTGTCGTCTCTAGTTGGTGAAGATGATGATCACGGGGAAGAGCAGCTGTAAGCTATAAGAGAGGCAGAAGCTGAAGAGCGGAGAAGAACTGAGAGTTGAGCCGCGTTCGCTGATCGCAAATGGCTAATACGCCGAGCTAAGCCAAGGGCCAAGGGCTAAGTAGAGGTGTAGTGGTTCAGCACAGCAGAGTACCACAGCCAACCACAGCATGGCCCCCGCAGTGATCGACACGTTCATAGTGGACGCCATCAAGGTGTCCACGCTGAAGTTCACGCTCCCGCTGGACCACGCCAGACCAGCCGGTGCAGCGCTCTCGGTCGTCGCCAAAGTCGTCAACAACTATAAATATAACCACAACAACAACAGCAACAATCATCAAACGTTCGACAAGGAGAAGGACATCTCCAACAAAGTAATTCTCTTTCTGCAGGGCGGACCCGGCTTCCCCTCCGTGACGCCGACTTCAAAGTCCACGCCACCCTTTCTGCAACCGCTGCTCGCTAGAGACTACACAGTCATTCTACTCGACCAGCGTGGTACGGGTCTCTCGACACCTCTCGATGCTGACTTAATTCTCAGCAAGGGTGCAGATGCAAAGGGCCAGTTTGAGTTCATTAAACATTTCAGAGCAGACTCCATAGTCAACGATTGCGAACTAATCCGTCAGCAATTGCTGCAACCAGACGCCAAATGGTCACTATTAGGTCAATCCTTTGGTGGATTCACATCAATTTCCTACATGTCCATGTACCCAGACTCTCTCAGTGCCGTTTTCCTCACAGGTGGATTGGCACCTATCCAAATTACCTCCGTGGACGATGTCTATCATGCCACATACCAACGCACTATGCAACGCAATAGAGCTTATTATACAAAGTTCCCACAAGACGTTGAACGCGTCAACTTTATCGTCCAGTACTTGGCACACAATGACGTCAATCTACCCAATGGGGGAAAGCTCACCGTAGACAGGTTTCGTGCTCTAGGTCTCACTTTTGGAGGTGGTGGTGGAACGCTCTCATTACATAATCTCGTCACTCTCATGTACATGGAACTACAAACGAACGCTTGCCTCTCATACGGCACAAAGACCAATGTGATGAATTATCTCGGATTCGAGACAAACCCGCTTTATTTCCTCTTCCAAGAAGCCATCTACATCAACGGGCCCGGCATCAAGAGTGGATGGTCCGCCCAACGCATTTTAGATTATCACAAACGCCACAACGTCAATGATGATAATTCTGCGGCATCCCCATTCATCTTCACTGGTGAGATTGTCACTCCAGAGATGTTACATTCGCATTCCGAACTCGCCAAATTGGCCCCCCTAGCTAATTACATCCATCAACACGATGACTGGTCACACATCTACAACCTTACCAACCTCACCAAGGTGAAATGGGACACCCTACCCTGCGTGGCGCAAGTGTATTTGGATGACCAGTACGTGGACTACGAACTGGGCATGCGCAATATCGAGCTGTTTGAGTTTAAGCCCATTATCACGAACCAGCTCTTCCACGACGGTGTGCGCCAGGCCGCTGCAGAAGTAGTTGACGGCCTGCACCGCGTGCTAGAGCAGGGTGAGTACATGTAACATGTAACTAACGTTCTGTGTACTGCAGAGAGTACTATTATCGTATCTTATCTTATCTTATCGTATCGTATTTTTTCGTCCGCCCGGATAAACTGAAAACAAACGGAAACGGAAACGGAAACGGAAACGGCCCGTGTTCTTCGCCCATCGCCCAACGCCCAAATCGTTTTAATTGCAACTGGCTTATCCTGCGATCTACTGCTGACCCACACACAAAGGACCCGCATTACAGAACAGTACAGTACAGAACAATACAGTACAGTGCACAAAGGCTCATGGACAAGTATACAGACAGGTACCACCCACAGTACGTGCCCGGGACGTACTCCATTTACACGTCTGCGGTCATTCGACATCAGCACTATATCGCACTTAAACGTTACAAATACCTCTTGCAGGAGCTGAACCTCAACAATGTCAACGCCGCCAACGCAGCAAACGCAACTGACTCGTTATTGCCCTTGCAATCCCCAGAACTCGAGGGTGGCCTCGATACGCTCAACCGTAAGGAAAACGAAAAGTTAGAGAAACGCAAACGTTATCATTTATCAGAAAACTATAACTATACATACCGTCGAAATCGAAAATTTGAGAATATACCAGATTTGAAGACCAAATACGGTGTCATTCTACAACCACAACCGACAAATTCTCCCAATGATCCTCTCAACTGGTCACCAATGAGAAAGGCCATCCATTTTTTCATTGTCTTACTAACTGTGGCATTCACTTCAGCGGTGGCTAATGACGCATCTGCACCCACAGATTCTATCAACAAACTGACGGGTGTCTCGTATGATACGTTGAATAATTCTGCAGGTATACTATTTGTTGCAATAGCCGTCTCTGCATGGTTATATTCACCACTAAACTATCTATTTGGAAGGAAAATAGTACTCGTTTTAGGAGTTTTATGCGCATTAATTGGTAGCATATGGTATGGTAGACTGCAGAACGTTGGAGATGCTTATGGATCTCAAGTTCTCATTGGTTTCTCTCTAGGATCTACCAGTGCACATGCACAATTATGTCTAGCTAGTATATTCTTCAGACATCAATTGGGATCAGTCATCACCATTTACAATCTCGCATATGCTCTAGGTACATTTCTGGGACCCTTAGTAGCAAATTTCATTGGATTCAAACACGGATTTAGATGGGTAGGATACTCTGGTGCAATCGCCAGTGCTGGTATATTGGTGATCATCATCTTCTTCCTGGAGGAGAATGCATTCGATTACTCCAAATATAATTATAATAAAATGGAAGATATTACTTTAAACTTAGGATTTATTCAAAAAGGATTGTTAAGTAATGATGAGTCCAATGATCTCATTTTGCAAGGATATGATGACAAAGAATGGTGTTTTAGGGAACGCTATTTTAGGCTCAAATTACCAAAGGATGGTGAAATCCATAATTTGAAATGGTTGCTGAAATCATATACAAAGATGTTACTTCTCCCCATCCAATGTCTCCGATTCCCACCAGTCCTTTATGCGGGGTGTATGTTAGGTATTCAAAATGCAATCTTATCATTCTATTTGACGACGGAAGATACAGAACTCTATGACCCTCCTTTCAACTACACAGAGGCGCAAGTCGCATTGATGAATATACCATGTATCATTGGATCCGTTATTGGATGTCTATACGCTGGATCACTCACTGATTACTTCATTCTCTGGATGGCTCGAAAAAATGAAGGAATCGTTGAAAGTGAACATAGACTATATTTTGCCTTCCTCTCGGGATCTATTGGTGCCATTGGACTACTCATGTTTGGTTTGGGTATCTCGAGATACCTCGATTGGAGAGTATTCTACGTTGGACTTGGATTCATCTCGTACATGTTCTCTTCTTCAAACAATCTCGCCATGCTGTACGTGATGGATACTTATAGAGATATGATTCTCGAATGTCTAGTGGCTGCGAACTTCATTAACAATATCTTTGGATGCGTCTTCACTTTTGTGTGTTCACCTTGGCTAAATGGATCCGGTATCGAAAAAACCTATATCGCACTTGCCGTCATCACTTTGGGAGTTATGTACGCTGCAGGAATATTCATCAAGTATGGCAAACTCTGGCGCAAACGTTCTCATGTACTATACGTGGAGCTCCTAGAGGCAAGACAGAGGTACATTTAGCATTAAACTTCCGATCACGTCAACAAATGACACTTCAGCAAAGATTCCAATCACAGCAGAATGCCTTAAAATTATTCCTTCATGTATATCTTTTCTACAACTCTATCAAACAATAACATCGGTATGTGGCATTCATATGCTCTTGTTCAGGCAGACTATGTGTATAATCTTAAGCCTATATCCAGCGATCTCCTCGGCCGACGCGTACTATCGGCACCCCGATACAATATCCGAAAAGGGAAGGTCCGACACCCGACATCCGAAGCCCGAAGCCGTTGACTTGACCTAACGCGGAACGCGGATGCGTCGAGCTGGAATCGATGACAAACAATGAACAGCTATAGATATGTAGACCCGTTGTTACCCAGGGGCCCCATGGGGATTGGGCGGTATATAAGTATCCTGGGAATCCCGCCACAGATAACACAAACGGATACCCAATGCCTCGAAATACAGGCAACAATAACAAGGGGAGGCTACAACCGTCGTACCTTGCACATTCGAGAATGTCAGACACAGAGAGAACCTCTTTGATCATAAACGAAACTTGCGAGAATACTAC
>JAMYHI010000388.1:0-18080 GCA_025531525.1 Pichia sp. P7020A | reverse complement strand
GGCACATCTCCCCCAGTAGGGGGCTCATGGGCATTGTGGGTGGTGATATCACATCTGTGATATCAGAGGGTCCATTAGTGGGTGCCAGTGCCAGCCCCGGTGGCCCAACTGGGCGCCCCAGTGGCGTCGGTGGCGGAAAAGCGAAAAAAGCGAAACATCCAAAAGGGGTACGATTTTCAAAAAGCGAAGCGGTTTTCCCGCCCTGTAGATATATAGATAGAAGGAGTGGAGAATGCTCTACTCCGATTTGTCCTCAACGGTGGAGTTATCAGGCATTGGCACCTTGTCCAAGTCTTCCTTTGTAGAAGTACCTGGAACAGCTCTTGATCTTGTTGGTTCTGGGATGAACATGTTAGATTCTTGGTAAGTGAATTCACCAATTTGAGCAGCATCAGTACCGAGATCTTCCTCTTCTTCGGACAATCTGATCTTGAGGAATGGGATTCTATTCATCACGTTGAGAATGATGGAAGTTAAGACAAAAGACCAAAGATCAATAGAGCAACATGCTGCCAATTGTAGACCCAATTGTCTATAGTTGTGGTTCAACCAACCACCAGAAATTTCTGTACCGAAATCGGAAGCAGCAACGTAATCTGCTGCAAATAATCCAGTTAGCACGGATCCGATGAATCCACCGACACCATGTAATGCGAACACGTCCATACCGTCATCAATGTGTAAAATGTCCTTCAAATCGACTGCATAGTTACAACATAGAGCAGTGACGCAACCAATTGGTACAGCGAAATAGACAGGAACAAAGCCAGCTGCCGGAGTGATACCAACCAAACCAGCCACAGCACCAGAACACATACCAATTGTAGTCCATTTATGACCACATCTGAACCAATCGAGGAACATCCATGTAAGACCACCACAAGCAGCAGCCAAGTTAGTATTCACGTTAGCATAGAAACCTCTTAAGGAAGCATCACCTGAAGATCCACCATTGAAACCAAACCATCCAAACCATAGGAAAACGGTACCGAGGACAACTGAAGTGACTGAATGTGGTCTATATTTAGGAATACCACTAGCTGTAAGTGGATCTCTTCTCTTACCACACCATAATGCGTAAGCTAAAGCACCGACACCAGAAGCTTGATGGACAGGTCCACCACCTGCGAAATCGTAAGCACCGAGAACGTTTAACCAACCATTACCATTCCAAGTCCACATAGCAACTGGACAATAAACAATGGTCATCCAAATGAAGAGGAAAACCATCATTGGACCCAATCTTGCTCTCTCACAGGCACCACCGAGCATGATGCAACCAGTGATCATGGCAAACATACCTTGAAAGAAGCAAAATACAATATCAGGTAGTGTAGCAGCACCATCATTCTTACCAAGCACACCCATGAGACAGAAATGTTCAAGAGATCCTAAGAATTTAGAATGTGCAGTACCAAAAGTTAATGAATACCCCCAAAAGAACCATTGGAAAGAAATGAGACAAATAGCCATCATAGATGCCCATAATAGAGATAGAGCGTGTTTTTTTCTGGACATACCAGAATAAAGCAGACCAACACCAGGGATCATGATCCACACGAGTGCACCGGAGACCATAACCCAGACCATGGAAGCACCATCGTACTGAGCTGAGAGGTCAGTTGTCCAAACATCATTGGACATTTCAGACATGATGAAGAGAGCTAGTTGTTGAAAGAGAAGGTTTAATTCAAGAGTTGAGTTGAGTTGGGGTGATTAATCCAACGGTCAGGGGAAGGGTCCGAAAACAGTCGGGATGCACTGGTCCTTTTAAGCTTGGCAGAAGCCAATCTTCTGTAATCATCGGTCCGAGAAATTAACACCTTGACTGTCTCATGATTGGCTAGCTGAGACTGAGATAATAACATAGTGGGCTTGTATTGCTCGTACTAGCATACCACGTATGACCTACGATAAGCAGTTTGATAAGAAATCCGAGGACGCGCTTCGATTGTTGTTATCTAAACCCGGGCAGAGCGATGACTCAAAACGGCCAGCGATAAAGAGCCGCGCACCAGGGAAACAGCCAATGAGAGCGCTCGCTTTGGCCGTAGCGACCGGAGAGTTTCGGATGGGGGGTGTGCGGCGCAGTATGCATTACGTTGCGGTAAAAAAATAAGCCGCACTGCATTTTAATATTGCGTCGATCGACGCGGCGATGCCAAGCCTCTGCAACTTCCGCTTTTCCGAATTTTCGCATTTTCGCATTTTCTGCAATTTCTGCAATTTCTGCAAATTCGACGAGTCGGTTTGGTTTGGCTTCTGACCGTCTGGTCGATCCGCTCTGCTTTCTCTGCTCTTCTTCTGGCGCAGAACTCCACTATGTTTACATACACAACACCGACACGTCGCTCGGCCCCATCTCTTGTAGCATCTCCACGCCCATTGCAATTGCCCCGAGATATGCCTGCAACAGACAGAGATACTGCAACGGCTACAACCACAGCCACAGCCGCAGCCATAGCTAAGACAACGACCCCAGCATCAAAGACTGCCACCGAGAACGCAACTAAGAGAAATCAGCGCTTACAACAACAAAAAGAAGATACCGCAGAAGAGAATGATGATGAAGATGAAGATGAGGGTGCACCTGTGCCAGTTGGCACCACTAACCATATAGATCCCGACCTCCGCGGCAATGATGAGGACTCATCAGATGTGGATCACGCATCCTCCGAGGCCATGGATGTGGACCATCCAGAACAAACAGTCGATACGAATGGCTCAGCCGATGCAGTTGCCAATGCCGAAGCTGAATCTGGAAACAATGCAGAAGCCGAAATTGACGCTAATGCTAAACCAACCACTTCCAATAGCAAGCTATTCTGTGCACATTTGGCTTCATTGACAGAAGAAATCTCAAACTCTATAGTGGAAATTCAATCCCTACTCCCAGATATTCACGAGAAGAATCAATTATTCATATCATACTGCAAACACCTCTCTAATTCAGAGAATGACTCTGATACACACGAATCTTTCAAAGATTACGTGCAGAGAATCATTAGAGAACCATTGATGGAAGTTGATGATGTAAGCTTCCATCAAGATGATGCAGTCACCAACCCAAATATCAACCCCAATGCTGATGATGAAGTTCAGGTAAACTCTTCCACAGAGGCTGCAGTGAGAAATATCGAAAGTGGAATTGCACAGGCATATGCGCAATCCATGAGCTCTAAGAAGGGATCATCATTGCAACCATCTAGTGGCAATGTCTCCACCTCCAACTCCACATCTACCACCACTTCTACTTCTTTGACTTCACAAGCGCAAGCTATAGTCAACCATTCATATCGTGTAAATACCGCACCATTACTACCTTTGATTCCCGGTACAAGAATTCCAGACATAGATCTCAATGCGCAAGCTAAAACAGTCGAAGATATCTGGGAAGAATGGCATTTTGGTCACAGGAATAAACCAGCTCTTAAATTATTAGAGAAGAAATATGGAACTCGTTGGCGTAGGGGTAGAATCGCGAAAAGTGCACAAAGAAGGAAGAAAGTCATTGAATTCATTGAAAGTGAATATAGGAAACATCCAGGTGTATTCAAATCTATAATGACCGTTGTTAATGATTTGGATAACTATAGACTCTCAAAGGGGAAAGGGTTGTTTTGGTTATATGGTGCATTACCAGAGAGATTGTACGATGATGGTGGAAATACGCTATTTACGGTAAATCATGAGAAACTCAATGAAATGAAACGTAAGGAGGAAAAGGAACAGAAAGATGAAGAAGACGCAGAGGCAGCAGCTGCAGAAGCAGCAGAAGCAGCAGCAGCGGCGGCGGCGGCAGCAGTGGAAACAACAACTGCATCCTCGGAGAAGGATGAACAGATACAGAGAGTTGAAGGTGCAGATGGACAGGCTAAACATTTGACTACTAAGAATAACGCTGGAACTACGTCGACGTTCCGTGCAAAGCTGGATGTAAATGGAAAGAAAAAGGCAAAGACTGCAATGACGGAGAATTTGCATGTGCAAGAACACGAACAAAATGAGGTTACTGAAGCGGCTTTGGAAGCCGCAAGTAAGATCGATGAGAATAATATCGATCCAAATCTAGGACAACTTAAATCAGACGCTCCCAAATCCGATGATGCGGATAACGTCAATGGGAACAATGAAGATACTGACAAAGGCGATGAGTTCCAAGAGTTGCAAGAATCTGCTAAGGAGGAATTGGAGAAAGAACTCGCCTCCACTACGGAGCAATCTAAATCCAAGAAGGACCAAATTAAGAAGGCCACCACCTCTGCCATTATCCCCGAAGATGACAATGACAATGACAATGACGAAGATGAAGACGAGGACGATGATGTGAATATGCCTAGCGTTGCAGATGTCGCAGCTATGGCGTCGATGTCGGTCGAGGGGGATTATGAGGATCATGGATTGGTGGATTCTGCAGCACTCGCAGCGGCAGCGAGACACGTGGCAGCTCAACAGCGTATACGGTATGAATCCAAGAGCCGCGTGGTTGATGCCGATAATGATAACGTCAAAGAGAATGACGAAGAAAACGAAAATCAAGAAAATGTCCACGAGAATGATAACGACGATGACATTGATGTCGATGTAGACCTCGATGATTTAGACGTGGATGCAGAAATTGAGAAGGAAAATTTGAGCATGAACAAGTACATCTCCACAGACGGAAGCTCAAATTAGCTGTGGTGTTGACTGACTGTACATTTTGTTAGAGTCTCAATTTATTTAGAACTGATGACTTTACTGTAGTTTTAGTTTTGTATTTTATATTTTAGTTATAGTCGAATCGAATTACTGATTTTGTTAACTGATAAATAAAAATAAATAAATCATGATTATTCTAAGAGTAAATGTAATGATACATCGCGTTGCATAAAGAGAGGAAGAGAGAACGTAAAGTGAAAGGAGGGAATAATGAATGAATAATGAATGATCATGGGCAAACTAAAATCCAAAAGGATTCTCCGCCGTGGCATTTGCCAAATTGGCCTGTCTGCCAAATCCACCCGTTGGTTGACCGTTCAATGCACCGTTGTTAGAGTTCGTGTTACCGAACCCGTATCCCGTTGGTTGGGGTTGCAGGCCATTATTGAACGGTTGTTGTTGAGGCGCACCAAATGATGTCTGTGGAAGACCTCCTGTCAACGCTGGGTTCATGCCTCCGAATGAAGTTTGTGGAAGACCTCCTGTCAATGCTGGGTTCATGCCTCCGAATGATGTCTGTGGAAGACCTCCAGTCAATGCTGGGTTCATCATGTTCATGCCACCTGTCATCATATTGTTCATGTTCATGTTCATGCCACCATTCATCATATTGTTCATGTTCAGGTTCATGCCACCATTCATCATATTATTAGCGGGAGCGGGTGCACCAAAGGAAGTTTGAGGGAATCCACCTGTCATAGCTGGGTTCATATTCACACCACCAAAAGTATTCTGTGGCATACCGCCTGTGAATGCCGGATTCATGCCCATACCTGCACCACCGGTCATTGCATTGTTCAATTGTACACCAAATGAAGATTGTGGCACAAATCCGTTTCCAAATCCACCACCTGTCTTCATTGTTGGCTGCATTGGTGCATAACCACCTGTCTTCTGTAATGTCACGCCAGTAGGCTGTAATTTGACCATACTTGCTCCAAAAGAAGTTGTAGGCATTTGTATCTGAGGTTGGGATTGCATTCCCATACCGGTATTCAATGGCATGATGTATGAACCACCACCAGTCTTCTGTTGTGTTTGAGCAGCAAGTGAATTGACGCCAAATGTGGTCATTGGCATACCACCAGTGAGAGCAGCGTTCATCATACCTCCTGTCAAACCAGTTCTCAATGCAGGCATTCCTGTCATCATTCCTGTCATCATTCCGGTCATCATTGGTACCATTGTGATAGGCATGAAACCGGTTGGCATTGCCGTCATTGGTACAGCACCGGTGTAAGAAGGTGCGAGACCCGTCTTTTGAGTTGCAACAGGTGCTGGTGCTGATGCTAGTACTGGCTGGGATTGTATTTGCGTTGAGCCAATTGTGGAAACAGGTTTGATCGGCGTTATACCGCTTCTTGTTGGCTCCATTGGCTTAACATCCAACAAGTCCTTGATAGATCCGGTGATTTGAGGAGTAATCGATTGCTGAGTTGCCTGTGGCTTGACGACAGGTGGAGGAGATACAGCTTGACCCAAGTTTGCAGCAGGTTTAGTTGCCCAATCATCATCCTGCGTAGTTGAAGTAGTTGGAGGGTTTGGCAGAGGATCTGTCGGGTTCTTACCAAGTACTTGAGTTTGACTTTGAGCTTGGGGTTGAGGAGTAGGCTCTGGTGTGGAGTTTCTGCCTAAAGCGACATCAATCTTCTTCTTGATCTTCAAAATGTCACCTTCACGGACACCCAAGGTACGCATTAGCGCAGGCGTGACACCATCAAGGACGGTATTATCGACCTGTTCTTGTGCAAAGTTTCTAGAGTATCTATCGCAGACAGCCACGTCAACACCTGCTTCAACAAAAAAGTTGAACCAATAGTCAATGAGATCAGCACGGAGGGGAGTTGCTGTGTTTTGACGTGCCACCGCTGAGGAAGATTCACGCGATGGTAAATATGGTGCCGAAGTGGATTCTGGTTCTTTACTTCTGCTGCGTTCACGCTCACGTTGTTTCTCCTTTGGTTTTGGCTTGTATTGATCCAAAGATGTACCTGTGAGTCTCTCCACGTACTCTAAATCTTCGATAGAAAGTTTGGCGGCACTGACGGCAATCTTCACACCATTTGTTTTATGCAGATGGATCTTACCCTGTTGGACACCCAAGAACTCTGCTTCCACTTTGAAGGCGCCTGATCTGTCAATCCAGGTACGAACGCGACGAGAGTTTGGCTTTGCAAAATCAGCACCGGCTCCTGATGCCTTGTCGGATGACGATGTTGCAGAATTGTTTTGCGCAGCAGCAGCTTGAGCACGACGTTCACGTAATTTTTCATCAGCACGACGTAACTTTTCTCTTGCCTCTCTGTCTTTAAGTTGCAACTCACGTTCCTTCTGCTCCATACGACGGCGTTGCTTGTCGAGTTCTTCACGTTCATGATTGAGTTTTGCACGTTCTCTGAGCTCGCGTTCTTCACGATCTCTATCCTTAGATGATTTTTTCTCCTTACGTGGACTTTTGGAGTTTGGACCTAACAAGTTCTTGAGGAATCCACTCTCTTTATCCTTTTTAGATCCCGATCCAGATCCAGATCCCAAACCTAAACCGGAACTAGAGCCATTCTTGTTAGATACGAGCTTGACATAATTGGATGGAACAACTCCTCTTCTACCACGAGAATTTTCCACCATCCACCATTCTTTAGATTTTTTATCATTGACGATATACACCATATCGTTTTCATTGACGGTCAACTCATCATCAGCAGCACCGTCAAAATCATAAAGAATGATACCTTTCTTCATTGCATTGGTGACACCCTCGCGTTGCGCTTGACGGATGTCAGCCAAAGCGGTCTGTGATTGCATTCCTTTGATATCACCTAGGATGGAAATAACAGCAGCTGCGGAATCCTTGTTACCTATGTGCAATTCGAATGAATCAGAGGGAGACTTGAAGTCTAAGAAGACGTGTTTCTTCTCCGCATTGTAATTGACGAGGTTGGCAATAACCCAATTTTCGGAGATGCCATTATCAATGTCAATGTAAACGCGGCCGTTACCGATTTCCAATACACCAGATCGTTTCTTCTTTCCTTCAATTTCGTGTATTTTCCAGGCAAAGTCACCATGAATTGGGGTAATCTCATCCTTTGTCTTATGAGAAGCATTATTGTGATTATTACCACCGGTGAGGAAATTAGTGATCGATTTCCGACGTGATATTTTCGATGAGGCAGTATTTGAACGAGAGCGTTGTTTATCAGCGTAATCATAATCATCGTCATTGTCATTGTCATTGTCATTGCCATTGCCATTGCCATTATCGTAATCATAGTCATCGTCATAGTCGTTGTTGCTCTTCTTATTCTTATTCTTATTATTGTTTCTGGACGAAGCAGGACGCTGTTGCTGGTTTTGGTTTGGTCTAGAAGGCATTGGTGGTGCTGCTTCTTCCTCCTCTTCATCCGGGTAGTCATCACGGACAGTATAAGCCTGTTTCCTAGATTGTTCCGATTTCACCTGTGCATCTGCATCTGCACCTGCACCTGGAGTAGAAGGAGATTGTCCCCTATCCACTCTCTGTGGAGGTGGCGGGAATGCAGCAGTGGATGCGTTCACAGGAGAGAGTTGAGGTTGTGGGAAGGGTGTTAGGGAAATGTTACCAGGAGTAGCAGCATTAGATGTGGAGTTCAATTGGATATAATTTGCTGGAACAAATCCGAATTGGGAGCCCTTGATATCCACTAGAGTCCAATTAGGGTCAGAGGTATCATATACATTGAGAGATGTACCTTCATTAAAGGACAATTCTTCCTCAGTTTGCTTTGAATAATCATATAATGCCGTTGCTGTAGATTTTGGGTTAGTCTTCTCTAAATAAGTTTTCGGAACTAGACCCAATGGTTCCTCCAAATCAGCGTCTAATACTCTCTTCTTTACTTTCCACCAATCATCAAAATCGGACATTTCAATGAGATAGAGTAAATCGCCCTCTGTAAGGGGCAATTCCTCATCGTTCTGCGCCGCATAGTCGTAGAGCGCCGTGTAGATGCCGAGAAAGGGCGCTGACATTGCTGTGTGCGGTGTGGTGCGGTGCTATGCTTAGAGTTGTGTGTTCTTGTCCGACCATTAGGGGCTGCTCTGTTGCCATTACTTGCGCTTGTGCTTGCGCTGAGCTTCTGTACTTGTGGTGCCGCTATCGGATTCGACGGCGCCTCTGAATCCAGGATTCTGAATTCTGAGCCGCCGCAATCGACGCGTCGGCTGCGCCTCCACCCAGAGCATGCGCCTCCTCCTCGGTAGCCCCCATTCCCCAATTTAGGCTGCACTATAATTTCGTTTGAGTGAGTCTAGAACCTAAAACCCAACAACCGCAATGGCTGAGCCTCCAGGCAAGCCACGTTAATCACCCCTTCCATTTCCACTTCCACTTCCGAGTTCCGGATCGGATTCTGCTCGATCCCTGTGAATCAGATACGACAGCCTATCTAAACCACTCACTCACTCACTATATAGGGATAGCCATCGTGGGTTGTATGTTGTATGAAGTTGCTGCTGTCTTCTCTTCCACGGGTTCTTCCTCACACCGCTGGACACTATAACAACGACAACTACAACTACACCCGCAGCGACGTTCAATCATCATCATCGCCATTATGTCTTTGCGTTCCGCTCCACATACACCCTTGTTAAATCAGAAAGAGAACTACAGCCAAATTCAGATTCAGAATAGTGCTAATACCAATACCAATACCAATACCGCTACCAATACTAATCCTTACTTCCCTCTTCTATCAGACTTGTCTCTCACTCCCTTCTCCAACCTTCAATTCACTCCAGTGTCTCCGGCTACGGCAGATAGCACTAGCACCAGCACTAGCTCCGGTGTTGGTGTTGGTGCGGCAGACTACATTATCGCTAACCCTTCCGCTTTCCACATAAGAACTTCATCCCTTCCAACTTCTTTCAGATTACCGGGCGCTAACGGGACTGCAACTGTGGATGGGAATTCTGGAAACCTCTCATTGAGAACTTCTCCATACATACCCTGTCTCTCCACTCCGGGATCTAGCGACTACCATTCTTCATTCAACATCAATAGATTCTCCCTTCCGGCAATTGTTGACGATGGTTTGTTCGATCAGGCAATGAACAACTTAACATTAGATTCATCTCCATCGCTCTCTCTATCTCTCTCACAATTACAATTACAATCTCAATCCCAGCAATCGGTCCCGCCAACGAGACGCAATACCATGTTCTCTAATGCCTCCATTTCATCAACTGCAACCTCTGCTTCGGTCTATTCAACTAAGAACAATACATTTACTGCTAATACCAATATCAATACCAATACGAATACCAATACCAATAATAATAATAACGATACCCTCTTACCGCCACCATCGCCACTCGTGCAACAACAACAACAACCACAACCACAACAGCAACAACAAAACTTAGATGTTACCACTCTCTCCCCAGTAGATGTACTGACTCTCTCAAAGGATCAACATGGCTGTAGAATGTTACAAAAGAGATTAGAAGAGGACCCTGCTAAATACACTGGTCCCATTTTCAACGCCACATACCAACAATCGACAGAGCTCATGTTAGATCCCTTTGGTAATTATCTCATTCAAAAAATCATGTCCTATGCGTCACCAACGCAATTATCGCTCATCCTCGTAGAGATCACTCCTCACATCAAGACAATTGCCACAAATTTGCACGGTACTCGTGCATTACAGAAACTCATTGGTTCTCTGAAAACTGATGATCCAAACCATCATGAACTCATTGCTATGGCCATATCCCCCGTTTTCGTACCACTCGTACACGACTTAAATGGAAATCACGTCATTCAAAAACTTATTGCCCATTATGATAGCACCAATTTGGAATTCATGGTACAACTCATCATTCATCATCTAATTGATATTGCCACACATAAACATGGATGTTGCGTATTGCAGAAATTGATGAATAAATGTACACCGAATCAAGTGACTCGCATATCCGGTGAAATTCTAAACTGTTCCGTGTATCTCATGCAAGACCAATTTGGTAACTATGTCGTTCAATATCTCATTTCCTTGGCCATTCCAGCAGTGAATATGGCACTTTTGAACATTGTTGCAGCAGACATTGTCGAACTCTCTTGTGGTAAGTTCTCCTCTAACGTTGTGGAGAAATGTCTCAAGCTTCATCCATCAGGCATGTCTCCATCCTCCCCTCTCTCTCAATCGTCATTGCATCCAATAATAGTTGCTCTATTGAACGTAAATACGCTTTCTCTGTTGATCAGGGATCAATATGGAAACTATGTTGTGCAAACTGCATTAGAGAGTGATGATTGGAACGTGCGTAAAGTGCTGGCAGAGATGATTCGACCACTACTCCCGGCAATTAAGTTTACCAACTATGGCAAACGTATCCATAACAAAGTGGTTTCCGTCTTTCAGATGCACGATGAAGCAACCATTGCTACCGCTGCCGCAACTAATGGAGGCACTGGCTTGTTAGCGGGAATCGATTTTCGTCAATCTCCACGCTACTGAACGCTCTTTCCCTCTTTCCTTTACTCTACATGCATTTCCCCCACTCTTTCTCTGTTTGTTACCCCCTTTGATATACCTCTATTGTGCCTTTTCTTCCTTTCCCGGTCTCTTATACATTACATTACACTGCAATCATTAATCATTAACCAGATTATCGCCTATCACCGGCCTTCTCCGTGCGCGGCTCAACTCAAGCTAAGGCTCAGCTAATTTTACGCTTATTTCGCTTTTCGCATTTCCCTTTCGTAATTCGTCATTAATTGATAGCGATAGTGATAGCGAATGACCGGACGGGGGACTTGGGACGGGGATTGACCGTATTGAGCACAAGACAGCCACAGTCAGTCTCATCTTCTTCTCTTCTTCCACTTCTGGTAGTTGAAGACTTTACCTCTGTTGCTATTAGACAAGGCCATTGCTCTCCAGGTCTGTTACTACACTCACTACATTACACTACACTCCACTCATTAAATACATTCTTACATTACCCTCGTTATGAAACTGAATGTCCTAACTTCAGTAGCTGCGGCTCTTGCCCTCGTTAATGCGAATGGTGCCAATGCAGCAGTGATGCCAATGGCAATGCCACAAGCTGGACTGGACCTTTCAAACTTCCTCGATCAAGTGGAAGTTATTGAAGATGAAGTTGAATCTTTAACATCTTTAGTAAATTCCTCAGAATTACAATCACTCATTACTAAAGATGCATTATATTCTCGTGCTGAGAAATTATATGAACTTGCCGGTCATTCTAACAAATCTTTTGGTCATCCAACTAGAGTCATTGGTTCTAGTGGTCATTGGAGTACTATTGGATACATCAAGCATGAATTGAAGAAATTGGATGGATATTACAATGTCACCATTCAACCATTTAAGGCATTCATGTCTGAAGTTTTCCATTTCGATGCTACCGTAGATGGTATTAAACCTGATAGTTTAGTACCAATGGACATGTCTCCATCTACACCACATAAGAGACCCGTTGAGGGAACTTTGGTTCTCGTGAAGAACAACGGTTGTGTCGATGATGATTATTCTGAACTTCCTTATGGTGGACTCGAGGGAAACATTGCCCTTATTAAGAGAGGTGAATGTCCATTTGGTGATAAGGCACAAATGGCTGCAAAATATGGTGCTTCTGCTGCAATCATTTACAATAATGAAAAGGGAGAGATTAGAGGTACTTTGGGCGTTCCACCAGAAGGTGTCGACGTTGCTCCATGTGTCGGTATCAGTAAGGATGATGGTGATGCAATTGTTGCCAAGTTGAACAATGATGAGAAATTACCAGCAATGGTTATGGTGGATTCATTTGTTGGTCCAATTACCACTGTTAATGTCATTGCAGAGACCAACCATGGAGATCCTGATAACATTGTCATGCTTGGTGCACATAGTGATTCCGTTGCTGCGGGACCTGGTATCAATGATGATGGATCCGGTACTATTTCATTATTGGAGGTGGCTACCCAATTAACAAAGTACAAAGTGAAGAATAAGGTCAGATTTGCCTTCTGGGCAGCAGAGGAGGAAGGATTGCTTGGATCTAATTATTATGCAGAGAATCTCACTCCAGGTGAGAATGAGAAGATTAGACTATTTATGGATTATGATATGATGGCATCTCCAAATTATGAATATGAAGTTTATGATGCAAACAATGTAGACAATCCAAGAGGTTCTGAAGAATTGAAGAATTTGTACATTGATTACTACACTTCAAGAGGTTTCAATTACACGTTGATTCCATTTGATGGTCGTAGTGATTATGTCGGATTCATTGAACATGGTATCCCCGGTGGTGGTGTCGCTGCAGGTGCAGAGAAGGATAATGCTGCAAATGGTGACGTTTTGGATAAATGTTACCATCAATTATGTGATGATTTGTCTAATATTGCATGGGATGCATTCTTGGTGAACACTCAACTCATTGCACACAGTGTTGCAACTTATGGTGCAGATTTATCCGAGTTCCCAAAGAGAGATGTCAAGGCAGCAAATGCTGAAATGATGTCCACTTTCCCATATAGGGGTGATAAGTTGATTTTATAATGAATTTACAAATATTATCGATATGAATACAGTTTGAATCTATTTATGTTTAGTAGTAATTAGTTTACTAAGTTTAGCTTAGTTTATCTAGGTAGTCATCCATTGTGATGGGATGAACAGGGGTCGTAGGCGTCGTTGATTGATTTTGTGATTTCATGAATTTCTTAAAATTCATAACGTCTGAATGTTTCATCAATGATGCAGATCCGGAACCTGTACTGGAAACGGAACGCAAACTAGTAGGGATAGTGTGTACAGAGGATCTGTTACCGGTAGTATTGAGTGCTTGGAATGTGGATGGTGGTTGACGAAGGTCTAGTTGTTCAATGGTATTCATTATGAGTGCATAATCGGAGACGTGAGAGGGTGGTGTGGTGTGTTGTGGGGAGATTGTAGATGTTATGTTGGTAGTAGTTGGTGTGGGTTTTAACGTCGGTAACGATGTGGAAGATCCCTGTATCACAGCATGTGTTGGTACTGGCGCAGACAATGGTGGTGATTGTAATTGTAATTGCGATTGTGATTGTGTTTGCGTTGGTGTTATGTTTGGTGACATGAATATGGGCAGTTGAAAGCTGAATTGGTGAGTCGAGGTAGACTGCGATATGGGCGTTCTATCCAAGTTAGATGGTCTCTTCCTTGTACTGAGGTCTGATATGCACATATCTGTATGTTCTGATACTATTGGCAGAGTTGAACTCGAATTCGAACTCGAACTCGAGTTTGTGTTTGAGCCGTAGTTATTCGAGAGAGGTAACAGCGGTGGCGGTGGTGGTGGTAGCATGTGAAGCATTGCTAGCAGTTGTTTGAGAGTGAGTCTCTGATGTGGGTGTTTGATGAGAAGGCCGTTTATTATTGAGAATATGGGGTGTGATGTATCTATTGCGAATGAGAGTTCATTTGGAGATGGCGTTGTTGGCTGTGTTGTCGATATCTGATGAAGGAGGGAATATTCATTGTCCGCATAGAAGGGGTAGGTACCGTAGAAGAGGTAGTGGAGAGAGACGCCAAGAGACCATAAGTCGAGAGCAAAGGGAATGTAGGGAGGAAGGGAAGTGGAAGATGAAGATGAAGAGGCGAGAGGGTGAGAATGGGTTTTCCCCTTCTTCCATTTGAATGTCTTTGTAAAGAAGTTCTGTTTAGTAGTAGTTGCAGCAGCGGATGAGGTCTGTGTGGAGGTTGTTGCTGTCGCCGTGGATGATGACGGGTTTAAAAGCTCTGGTGCGAGGAACAACGGCGTGCCAATGAGTTTAGAGAATAGTTCATGCCTATCGTGATCTATATCACCGGTGAGAGTGTAGCAGGTGTCAAAATCGGTTAGCTTTATTCGGCGCCTACCCATGTTGTCATCAGTGGTAAATACTAGAAAGTTAGATGGTTTAATATCTCTGTGGACAATGTTTAATGAGTGAAGGAACGCAATTGCGGAGGTCATATCGATGAGATGCTGGGTTATTGTTGTTTCAATTGAGACATTTGTGGTCATAGAGCCAAATTTGAATAGGGAAGGTGTCAGTTCTCCTAGATCTGCGAGTTCTTGAACAATGTACACGTTTGCCTGAGTTAGATGTATGGAGTAATATGTGACGATATTAGGGTGATGGAAACGAGAAATGGTTTGAATGGTGGCTATTTCATTGTCGTATGTGGTTGAAGAATTTGAATTAGCAGAGAGGGGAAGCATGCGACCAATCTTTGCCAGAGCAGTAGTTGTACCTGTATTAACTCTGACCTTAGCCTTAGCGATGACCTTCACTGCGACCAGCGCAGCGTTGGTGGGGCCAGATCCAGATTTGGATGTAGATGTGGATTGGGAATCGGATTTGGGCGTTCTCGCCGCAACGACGGTGGAGAACTTGCCGTATCCCAGGACCGAGCAGGGCCGGAGAGCGTCTATGTGCAATGCGTCCATGCGCAGGTGGTGGCCAGGATATTGTGCATGGTCTGAGATGTTGCCAGGTTGTACTGCGGTGTGCCTTGGTGTTAAGCCGTCTCCAATCACCAATCTCTAAGTAGCAAAGCGAATAAAGTGAAATCAACACAATTCACAATTCACAATTCCGACCCGTTTTGAAATTTTAATTCACGGAACCCTCGCTGCTCGTTGCTCGCTGCCCCGTTTTAGTTCCTCTTTCCCGTTTTTCTATAAAAGGCGAGCGTCTCCCCCCTGAACAGGCCCCCCATTTAATGCTTGCTGCTGGGCCTTCTTTGACTTATACTCTCTCGTTTGGCACGCCAGAGGATCGCCCGCCACGCACATGGCTCTTGCCTTTTACCAGAGCCATCCGGCGGGCGTCCTTGCCTCGTGCAATGGCACATCCAATTTTTGGGCCACCCTACTTGCTACTTAGTTACTTAGTTACTTGCTTTACCGCTCGTTCCCTGCACTCCCTGGAGGCAGCGGCGGCGGCGCAGTAAGCCCCTTACCCTTTACGCGTTTTGATTGTAAGAACTGTCCAATTGCCAATTGCCAATTCCCCAATTCCCTAATTCGCGCTCTGGAATCTGGAGAACCCAGAACCCAGAACCAATAATAGCAATCAATAGCAGCAATAGCACAGCAACGTTGCACCGCGCGACGGAAAACGAAAAAAGAAAAAACGAAAAAAGCCGATCCGACTCAGATCAACATGGGAGCAAATCAGTTCACATCTGATCAGTTAGTAGTAGTAGCAACTGGCGATTGATAGTTGATAGTTGATAGTGAACAGCAAGCAGCGCAGGGCACCACTCACTGTTGCCACATCTGCATCTACATCCACACCATCATGCCATTGCTCTTCAAGAGAAAAAGCGATGACTGCAAGGGCTCCAGCCAATTGTGTCAGACCCCAGAGAACACAACAAATACTTTGGCTATTTGTCTCGCTGTCATCATCCCCGTCGTTGTAGTTGCATGCATTATTGCATTCTTTATGTGGAAAAACTATAGGAAAAATAAAAAGGAGATATTGGAGGATAATGATCCCGATTTTAACGCTGATAATATCATGTTACCTGAATATGATTATGATAATCAAATTAACCCTAATTCCATTAATATGAGAGGTCCTAAAATCGCTGGATTCTCCATGGCAGCGGCAAGTACTGACTCTTTCGGGAACCCATTCAATGAAAAGAATTTAGACCCTTCTTTGGCACCAGTTAGACCTCAACTCCATTATCAACGTTCAAATCCATTGGCTTTACCATTTGGTAATAGTAAGGAAGAATTAGATAGATATTCAAAAGATTTAGGTATAGATTTCCATGATTTCAATTATCCTGTTAAAAAGATGAATACACCTTCAGCTCCACCATCAGCTTCAGGTTCACGTGTCAATACTCAACCAAACTCAAGGAGAACTTCAATCAGTAATCTTCATCAAACTACTTATGCTAATGGTAATACTAGCCAATTGGCAATACCTAGATCAGAAGTTACTATGACTTCCCCATTGAGGAAGAATGCTGCACCAAATATCCAAAAGAATGAGTCCGAGGAAGATTCGGATGATGATACTGACGACTCTGATAATGATTCAGAAGACGATTCACAGAACGATTCTTCAGACTCTGATTCAGAAAATGACTCCCAAGACGATTCCGAAGATGACTCCGAAGACGACTCCTCTGATGCATCATCCGGAAATAGTATGTCTCACGAACAAACGGACCACAATGCCTCTCAATCGGAAAACCCATTCGTCGCCAACACTACTAGTACATCTCCCCTCTCTTCAACGAATGATGCCATCAAAAGAACGAATCAAACCTTCTCTGCAACAAATGTCGATGATGCAGACACAATCGTCAAACAGGGTCAGCTTCAAGCACAGCCTAATGAACATGGGCAAGTACCACCAACGCCAACGGATATCCCACTCACTGAGGAGGAAGAAGAACAACTTAACAGAATGAAATCCGTCTATCAAGTCTACTTCTCTCGTAATGGTAGTAAATACGTGAAAAGAGATGGCAATGAAGAGGATAATGATAAGGACAATGAAGAGGTTATGGACAAAGAATATATCGGTATTCATGCCAGAAACAATTCTACATACCCACAAGAGAGCGTGAATGTTAACTCCGTACCACCACTTCCAATTGAACAACTTGAAGCAGTGATTAACAAGGACACCAATACCAACGCCAATGCCAATGCCAACGCCAACACACTCCAGGTTCCAGGCGCTGCAGATGAACAAACCCCAGACGACTATAGACAGAGTATCTCATCCAGCGTGTACATGCCCGTCAACGAGTCCCTGACAACTGCAAATCCTACAAAAGCCGGTTACTACGCGCACCAGCAGTTTGGAAACATGGTCCCCAACTCACAAGAACAGTACGCATATCAACAAGGATATCCACAAGGATACCAGCAAGGATATCAGCAAGGGTACCCGCAAGGATACTACCAACCAGATCAGTACGCGTACCAGCAACAACAACAACAACAGCAACACCAGCAACAACAGGGATACTACCCACAACAGTACGCGTACGCGGCCAACCAGCGCGTTCAGCCATATGCCAACGTCAACGGTATTGCACCACCTGCCAAACGTTTACAAGAATTGGAGAAACTCCCACTACCACATCAGCTCAATAAGCGTACTTCCACTTTGGAATCCTTCACTACATTCACTTCAGAATCACACAAAAACCCAGTAACGCATCCAGCTATGCCAATCGATCACAAATTTGATCCCATCGACCACGTGAATTGGGCACAATCTCAACAACCACTACCAAATCAGGGAACCACCGCCGCAACAGCTGCACCGAGCCCCTCACAGATTAGAAACTCCATCGTCATGTTCAACCCAGTAGGATTGAGTC